>KN817591.1:1795-208081 GCA_000827495.1 Hypholoma sublateritium FD-334 SS-4 | reverse complement strand
CCAGTGGGCCCATGCCTGCCAAGAAGCCAACATTGAAAGTGTTTCACTGGGAACGGGATGCAATCGGCAGCTGGAACCGCGTTCAGGTGGTTCGCCGGATGCAGCAGGAGACCCTCGGTGATTACGGCAGGAATCAAAAAAGATTTGACGAATGCGCGAACGAGTGGGACTGCTGCACGGAGATGGGCGAAYTGGATGCGGAGGAGATGCAGGCCGCCGACTGGGAGAATTCGGATGACGAACCCATACTACCTATAGGCACCAGACCTGTTACGCCGGGGCCAGAAATGCTGGAACCACCCCTCCCAATACTGCATGTCGGCCCAGTAAACGACACGGCAGCAGCTGCCATCCATTCCTCGGCGCCCCGCGTCCCAGCCGTATCACCCCGCGCTACGGACTACATGCCGGAGGAACATTCACCAGCTGATATTCTGCGGTTGTTTTTCGGCTTCGTCGCCCCACCACCTTCGGTGCGTCTGCATCTTGGCCCGCCTTCGGAACAGCAAATCAAAGACTTAGCGTCAGGAATTGGGTTTCCCGCCGCTTTGGGGTCGTTTCAAACCTTTGTCCTTACGGAGGTCGGCAAGTGCGCCGCTCATTTCTTCTGGTCCATCTGCCAAACACCCTGGGTCCCCCCGCCCAATGTCTTGTTTGACTTGGCCCCAGGCAATCCCCAAAACCCACAGAAAAACCCCCGGCTGAAGTATTTGTGTGAATTGCCAGGAGGCATATACCTGTTCGACTTCCGAGGGGTGTCCACGGTTGATTGGAGGATCGCCGTCCGCGATACTCCCAGTGTTTTGTTTATTTTGCGTCTGGACGGCAGTCTCTGCGATTATGAAATAGCTCGAGAATTACTCAATCGAGGGATGCCTTTTGCCACATTGTTGCCTGTCCCTCGCTTCGCCATCAACCCGGCTCCTGTGGTCCTTCGACGCCTCAGGCTGAGTGACTATGCATTTGGCCTGGCTGATTATAGCTCCTACTGCCTGGAACAAGATGAATTGCTGTGCAACCCTCGGGTGGCTCGGCAAGCCTTGAAGCGCGGAGGTATCATCTGGCGCTTGGCCATGGATAGGGCAACTTTTCATAACGTGTTGGCTGGCCCAACTTCGGTGACTGTTCTACAACACCAGTGTTTATCTTTTGGTACTGCCAGTTCCGCCGCTGATACCTTTTGGGTGGATGATGTATTGGATCCCAGTGAAGCAGATGCTTTGGCTGGTGTATACTATGTTTATACGGGTAAGTCAGGATCACTTCATCAGCATTGTGCCTGCTACTAAACATCTTTGGATGCCGACAGGTCGTGGCACGCAGACCGCTACCAAATCATGGTGGCCACCCATTGACCTTTGGGACAGCATTGTACGACAGTCGTTTTGGAACGACCGCTCTGAAGATTTCTACAGCGGCCGACTCAAGGAGCTTTCGAATGGGACCGCAATCCCTCTGACAAGCAGCCAATGGAGGACTCGCATCAAAGCGTTTGCAGTGGTTAGGCGGGCCTCAATCAATAATACAACTGTCTCCHGAGCATTTTTGAAGGACTTGAAGGTTATCAAATAGTAGTACGGATACGTGCTACCTGGCACCTGCATATTCATGTCGTATATTGTGTATTTGCGTATCTATGATCATATGTGCTAGTGAATTGTGGGGAATGAGTCCGAGTTCCAACATCGAACAAGGTTTTATTCGAAAAAAGGCGAAGTGTCATATTGTTACTACTAATCATTTAAATTCACAGTTTTTCACCTACAAGGGTTTCTTGCCGTTGCGATGAGCATTGGCAGCAGTGAACGCGCTCAGCGCTGCTACCTCCGCATGTCACGGCCAACGCGAGTCACCTCAACGCTTGAGTTGAATATGTATGTATGTATGCCTGTATATAGTACATTCAAGTTATATAGTGATAAAATTGTTAAATTGCGCTGCCTCAAGTTAATTGTGACCAGGCGCACGGATATTGCCGTTACAAAGTTCCCACGTGCGAACGTCCATGTTTGCGAGTTCACACTCCAACTGACCTCGTCTCCACCGCTGTCTTGGGCTCTCCCGAGGCACCGCAATCAAGTCGTCGTCTGCCCGTAGAATACCTTGGGCACACCACATCAGCCTCACACACATCATTTACCCCCGCTGAACTTCGCCGTTTGGAAAGAGAGTGATGCCTGCCGGAAGCCTGCTTGTTAGAACTCATCATTTAGGTCGAAATACAGCCGTAGGCTACTACTGTCCACCGCAACCCCATATCGAATTAATAATATGATATACCGTCTCTGTGTCTGGAAATCACGACGGCTCAGGCTCCTCTAGCCCGCTTCAAGTCGAGAATTTACTAGCACGGCCTCTGGACGGGGGCTTACTGCGCTGCGGTCGCCGTCGCTTAATACTGGATTCAGTGCACGTATAGGCTACTGGACAGGTTTTTATGGGGTTATAGAATTGAACGACCACATTCCGCTACCACGAAGCGCTTCTCGATTTGCAGTGAGCCTTGGATCTAGATCAGCGGGTGGCAACCGTCGAATTTGCGTGCATTCCAAGACCAGCGCGCTTAGTTCTGGAGAGATACCGCGACCAATATAAATGCATTAAATACACTACTACTTACTCGAGCACAGCCATGTCTTAAGCCACCTCAAGCGTATACCCCACGTAGATCCCCCACGGGCACGATCCGCCTATGGCTGCTCCAAGTCCGCAGTCTCCCGATATCCCTATGGATACTCTACGAAACCGAATATGTGATCTAAAGCGCCTAGTTGAGTCCTGCCAGTGTGGTCGACGCAAGGTCGACGTCGCTATAAAGGTCCGTATAGCTTTTCACTAAAATCTTCAAGTTACTCTTCTCTTCTTCTCTACCTTTTCTTATCTTATAATTGCACTCGATATCAATTCTCTCTATGCCTACTGATGAGAATGTCCCCCCAAGGGATGCCATGGTTAGTTCTTTAGGTGGCCCAAATGATGCTTTGCGACTTGGACCCAGAAAAAAGCCGTCAGTCCAATTACTTATTTCCTTCGCTGATCCCACATTGATTCCGTCTTCGTAACAGTCGCTCGACGGACCCCTTAGTTCACCACGGGCGCCATTTCGGGAGATCGATACACGCCCTTTGCAACGTCCATGCATTGGTTAACAATGGGATCATCCGAATGGGCGAGCGCTCCGAAGAACCAGAAGAGACGTTCACTGCCCAGTGCGTATATTTTACCGCCTATTGTACCATGTCGCGACCTCAACAGAACCGTTAGAGAGCACCGAGAACACAGGGTTTTTCTTTCGTTACTGAAAAGTGTTCCTGGTCTCGAGGAGAGGATAATGATAAGTAGCTCAGAAGAAGAGGTTCATGGTATTGCGGCGTTGGTAAGCCCATTGACCGTGGCTATCATTAAAGATTGCTCATTGCCCCAACTTCTTTACTAGCTACAGAAAGGAGCATCGAGTGCTCGATCCGACGATACAAAAAGCCTGAAGTCTGCTATAATCGACTGGCTGGTGCCCGCGGGCGAGCCCCTCATCCCGCCTATTGCTCGGAATATCAAAATCGACCGCGGCTTCAATCATGAAATAACTGGGTCACTGCTTTGCCCGGCAGGTGTTAATTGGAAAGACAATGAGTCAGTGCAACCTTCATGCTGAATATGCTTAACTTAAGTCTTTACAGTGTCAAGCAGAAACTTCGTACAGGCGAATACTCCGTATCCGGTGATCAGTGGCCAATATTTCTATACGCTTCATACAAGTATGATGAAACCGATCCATGGAAGGGACTCTTGCAAAGTGCAATATTGGTCAAAGTAGGCATGACACTATCAGCGCGCCTAATGTATACTAATTCTGCATGATATTTGCAGACTTTCAAACATATTTTCACCTCGCCTAGTTCAGTTGATAGAGAGGCGAAGGCGACGAGATCAGGAAATGCTCGGATTCACGGAATGACCAGTGTGACATGTGCTTCCATTGTGTATGCCGCGACACAGGTGTGATATTGTTCGACTGATTCTGCCGTAACGTACTAACTCTGTTTGAACTCCGTTTAAAGGCTCGATTTGCTCTATCATCCTCCAGTGTTTTCAGCYGTACCGATACCGTAACGGATTCTGAACGTTTTTACAGTAGTCTTCTTGACATGCTTCAGGAACCAGATGAAGTGGTTGAGATAAATGCTCTACTTGCTTGGTGGAACAGGTAAACTTGCCTTTTTTATTCAATTCAATTAAGTTTCTGATGTTTTACTAGACAGGTGTTTCCGAATTATACTGCAAACTCAAGGCCTGTCTCTAAGAATAGTGTTCTTGCCAAAATTAAGGCTAAACGGGAAGCAGCAAAGGAGGCTGCTTTACGGAGTGCTGCCAGTGCGAGCACTAGCTAGTGGCTAATTAGTAATATCATTTTACTGATTAGGTAATATTATGGTAGTAATACACAATAGCATAATGTTCCGATCTTAACTCCTTGTGATCACCAACCACTGCTCAAGCATTGAACAAGATTTGCCACCAGCTCTATGGGCTGAACTAGTCAGGTAATGTCTAAAAACTAGGAAAGGCATATTTGTTTTCAATAAACAATAAATCTGGCTTATTTGAGCTCAAATCAAAGTCTGGATGAAAATTTCAAGTGCTACAATATTCATTGATTAATATCAATACTTGATAAATCTTCCAGCACAATTAAAATATTTCCAGTTACATTACATTCTGAGCTATTTTGCAAGAAACTATCGTAAGGCCGCAAATCTTATGAATACTGTCAGCAGCAACAACCACCTTGCAACCGCCTCTTTGCTTGGAGTGGTCCATCATTTCTAGTCAAAACACTAGTTCTGATAATATATACCAACTGTTATAGTTGATTGCAATATCTTTCTTGACAGTGTATCTGAACAGTGTCACTTGACTCATTGCTCATTACCAACTCATTACTTGATATAGCATTGAGTCCACATTGTTTTATACCAGACAATACAATTATATCATACAATATATACATTGCTTCTTGTTTCTGTAAACTCTGATCATTGCATGCTTGGTTGCGAATGGGGGCAATTTACTATCAATATTCTGTATTTTTCACCACTGATAATCATTTCCTTAGTCGTAGACCTGAGCTATACAAAAACACTTGTTGCATACTTTTTAGTATGTTATTGGCCACAAGTTATTTTTCAAAGCTGAGATGTGAAATAAAGACTTGAACATACAATATGTACCTGTATTTTGTGCTTTATAAGACCTAATTTCAATACTCTCTATTGTACACCTGCGTATTTTTGCAATATTCATCACCCTATATATAAACTGATACTATAGGTTTTATATGAAAGCATTTTGATGGAGATCAGTATACTGAAACTCATGTTGAAGTTGGCCTTCATATGCCAGTATTTGAATGCTGTTAGTATCTACCTATCTGAACAATAAATAATTGTGGTAGAGCTTGTAATGGGTGACTTTTATGTGCCATTATACTAGTCTGGACTATATTAAAACAGTATGATTTTGCTTTTCAGTTTGCAGAATTTTTCTAGACGTGGCATATTCAGCCACATTCACCGTGTTAGAAATGACATGAAATTATGGGGCACAATAATTACTAAGATTAGAGACTTTTTATTAAATTTCAAGCCTTACAAATCCATTTATTGCCTTCCCTGACAGTATTCAATTCTCTGATGCAAGACAAGTTGTGGATGATTTGTCAAATGACAAGATGGTGGATTGCGTGACTACGCCAAGTGGCATTTGTGACAGTGACGATGATCAAGCAAAACTGGGCGGCAGGAAAGCGGCGTGTCAGGAGGGCATCCTAAGGCCGAAATATCTGGGCACGGTGTTCACTGCAGTCACCTGCAACTGTCGACGATATCGCCCACTCATTCCTCTTCACACCTACTTTATTCCCCCCTAGTCCCCCTTTTGCCGTGCTGGTCGTCGGTGGGAGGCAACCCACCCAGCTAGCCACGATTACGGCGTCCCATTCTGTCATAACGTCATGTCTTTCTTCAAACGACACCCAACTGCAGACGAGCCTGACACGGACGAGGAGAATGACGATACTATCGACCCGGAATTGCGCCTGCGCACCGTGCGCACCGCCGCATCTGCCATTGCGGAGTCTATCAAGTCTGAACAACGGGCGGAAAGACGCAAGTCGTCGATGCGCAAGCGGTCACGGTTCTTTCGAGGACGAGACAAGAAGACGGAACCGGCACCGGAAGTCGTTGCGGCGCCAGCCTCAAAGGAGGTACCTGGAGAGCGGAGGAACGTCTATGTCAACTACCCACTCTCCGCCATGGAGGTAGATCAGACTGGAGAGCCTAGAGTGCGATATGTCAGAAATAAAGTACGGACTACAAGTAAGTGTGCCTTCCGTTCTTGTCTACTCTAATACTCACTATAACGCGTAGAATATACCCTAATTACATTCCTCCCTAAGAACCTATACGAACAATTTCGCCGGTGAGCGCGGCCTTCGGTTTCCCATGCGCGGCGTAGTTCTAACGTGTCATATCCCAGGGTGGCCAACTTGTTCTTCCTCTCACTTGTAATTCTCCAACGTAAGATTATTATGACCGCCGGGAACATAAAGCTCATGTTTGCCTTTGTCCTCAGTCTTCCCAATATTCGGAGCGGCCGCAGGTTCCATAGCTGTGCTACCTCTTGCGTTCATTCTAGCGGTGACAGCCATCAAAGACGGCATTGAAGATTACCGACGCGGTAGCCTAGATGAAGAGGTCAACACCTCCGCAGCAACGAAACTCGGTGGAGGATGGCGCAATGTAAACCAACCGACAGACCCAAGGAGTTGGTTCGAAAAACTTCTCGGAGTCAATCCTCCCGGGAAGGTGACGAAGGGTGTAAGGAAGCTGCGGGACAAGGAGGCTGGCGCTGCTGGACAGGGGATGCGTGTCGTGTTGAGCAAGCGCACCGACGACAGCAACAGCGTGCTCACTCAGGACGTGAGTAGCATCGATCTACCGGGTGGCCGAGGTGTGGGTGGCCGTAAGCTGGAGGACATTCAAAGCGTCGACTCGCACAGCTATCCGCCCGCGACCCTCGCCGAGCTATCACGAACATCTCTCTCGGAGGCTGCTTCCTTGGCAGCATCGCAAAGTAAAGTACAGCCAGAATGGAGCCAATCAGGAGCGCTTGGGCAATATCAACAATCCATACACTCGCAGTCAAGTACTGGTGTAGTCGATTGGAAGAAACGCTCGGCTGGCACAGCGACTTGGGAACGGACGCTATGGAAGAAATTGGAGGTTGGAGATGTCGTACTGCTCCGAGACAACGAACAAGTTCCCGCCGACATTGTCGTTCTTTCGACTTCAGACCCCGACGGCATGTGCTATCTCGAGACGAAAAATCTGGATGGCGAAACGAATCTGAAACCCCGGAAATCGGTTCGCGGGACATCTAGCATCACATCGGAAGAGGACATCGAGAAATCATCATTCTACCTCGACTCAGAGCCAGCACATCAGAACCTTTATCACTACCATGGTGTTTTACGTTACAAGGACCCAGCCACGAGCGAGCAAAGGCAGGAACCGGTCACGATCAATGAGCTACTGTTACGTGGCTGCGCGATTCGCAACACAGCCTGGATCATTGGACTCGTGGTCTTCACCGGTGCCGACACGAAAATCATGCTCAACGGAGGCGATACCCCCTCAAAGCGGAGTAAGATCGAAAAGGAGACCAACTTTAACGTCATCATCAATTTCGTCGTACTTACCCTGATGTGCCTCATCGCGGCTATCTTCAGCGGCTTGGAGGAATCCTGGACGGGCACGAGCACGGATTTCTTTGAGATTGACAGCGAGCCTACATCCTCCGACATCGTTAATGCGATTATCACCTTTGTGTACGTGCTCTATTTTGTATGCCATTGACGCGACTGACATTCTATCTTTAGGTCGTGCCTCATTGCTTTCCAAAACATCGTTCCCATCTCCCTATACATTTCCATCGAAATCGTCAAAACAATCCAGGCCTACTTCATCTCCCAGGACATTGAAATGTACTACCGCCCATACGACACTCCTTGCGTTCCCAAGACATGGAACATCTCTGACGACCTAGGCCAAATCGAGTATGTCTTCTCGGACAAGACCGGCACTCTCACCCAGAACGTCATGGAGTTCCAGAAATGCTCTATTCACGGCGTCGCATACGGTGAGGGTGTCACGGAGGCTCAGCGGGGCGCGGCGACGCGCGAGGGCAAAAGCGACACGCTCGACCCGCACGAGCTCAACGCGAAGCTCGCGACGCTCAAGCAGCAGATGATGAACATCATGGAGCGCGCGTTCAAGAACCGCTACATGCAGGCGGACAAACTCACGCTGGTCTCGCCGAAGTTCGCCGAGGACCTCACTGACCGCGCGGGGGAGCAGCGCGAGCACATCGTCGCATTCTACCGTGCGCTCGCACTGTGCCATAGCGTGCTCGCGGACAAGCCGGAGCCACAGACAGAGCCGTTTCTGATCAATTACAAGGCGGAGTCGCCCGACGAGGCCGCGCTCGTGTCTGCCGCGCGTGAGGCCGGGTTCCCCTTCCTCGGCAAGTCGAAGGACGCGCTCGAGATCGAGGTCATGGGCCAGTCTGAGAAGTACACGCTGCTGAAGATGCTCGAGTTCAACAGCACGCGGAAACGCATGAGCGTCGTGCTGCGCTGTCCGAATGGGCGGCTGATCCTCTACTGCAAGGGCGCAGACAGCGTGATCTATGAGCGCCTGGCGAAGGACCACGACCCCGTATTGAAGGAGAAGACGAATAAGGACATGGAAATGTTTGCGAACAACGGCCTACGTACGCTATGTATTGCGTACCGCTACCTGGAGGAGGACGAATATCTGACGTGGTCGCGGACATACGACGCCGCTACGAACGCAACCGAGAACCGCGACGAGGAGATCGACAAGGCCAACGAGTTGATCGAGCATTCCCTGCTAATACTAGGCGCCACTGCTCTCGAGGACAAGCTGCAGGAGGGAGTGCCTGAGGCCATTGAGATGCTACACAGGGCGGGAATCAAGCTATGGATATTGACCGGTATGTCCACTCTCGTAGCCGCGAGGCAGGATTTGTACTAACATTCTTCCAGGCGACAAACTGCAGACAGCCATCGAGATCGGCTATAGCTGTAATCTTCTGAAGAACGACATGGACCTGATGATTCTCTCCGCAAGTACTCTTGAGCAGACGCGCGGGCAGCTTGAAGCCGGCCTGAACAAGATTGCCTCTGTACTGGGACCGCCGACCTGGGATCTGCGCAAGCGCGGCTTCATTCCCGGCGCCCAGGCGTCGTTTGCCGTAGTTATTGATGGCGAGACACTCCGCCACGCGCTCACGCCTGAGCTTAAGAACCTGTTTCTCAACCTCGGCACACAGTGCGAGACAGTCGTCTGTTGCCGTGTGTCGCCCGCGCAGAAAGCACTGACCGTCAATCTCGTGAGCATGAACATAAATCTCAGATATGTGTCCTGACGTTACTGATGTGTTGGTATTAGGTCAAGGAGGGCAGGAATGCGATGACCCTGTCCATCGGCGACGGGGCGAACGACGTGGCGATGATCCAGGAGGCAAACATTGGCTGCGGGCTATTTGGGCTCGAGGGCTCACAGGCCGCGATGTCCGCGGACTACGCGTTTGGGCAGTTCAGGTTCCTCACCAAGCTGCTACTTGTACACGGTCGATGGTCGTATCAGCGCATTGCGGATATGCACAGTAATTTCTTCTATAAAAACGTCATCTGGACCTTTGGGATGTTCTGGTATCTGCCTTTCAACAGGTAAGCTGCCCTCAATTGATCATGTTAATTAGTTGGGCGCTAATGATTTTGTAGCTTTGACGCAACATATCTGTATCATTACACGTTTATCCTTCTTTGCAATCTTGTATTTACTTCCTTACCTGTCATTATCCTCGGAGGTTCGTCATATGTCGTATTTTGACACGTCCCTATGCTAACTCAATTTTCAGCCTTCGACCAGGACATCAACGCTAAAGCCGCGCTCGCCTTCCCTCAACTCTATGTCCGTGGTATTCGCGGCCTGGAGTATACACGCGCCAAGTTTTGGATGTATATGACCGACGGCCTCTACCAGTCTACGGTGGTCTACTTCATCCCCTACGCTGTCTGGTCTCTCGGCCTGCCAGTATCATTCAACGGGAAGGGCGTGGATTCGCTTGCCGATTTTGGGACCACTGTGGCTGTCGCTGCTATCGTGTCTGCAAATGCTTATGTGGGCATGAATACTCACTAGTGCGTGATTCTGCATCACTTTTTCCGAAGATGATAGCTGATAATTTGACTCTTTAGCTGGACTATCATGACCTGGGTCGTTGTTATTGGCTCTACCGTGGTCATGCTGCTCTGGATCGTGATATATTCATTCTTTCCGAGTCCCGATTTCATCGACGAAGTTTCGGTGTTGTTTGGAACCGTCTCATTTTGGGCAGCTGTACTATTGTCGGCTGTGATTTGTCTGGGTATGCATATATCATAATCTCTTTCATCTTTTTAGGAGCTAATGATATACTTGCAGTGCCTCACTTCCTCATCCAGTATATAACGACAGTCTATTACCCTCTCGACAAGGACATCATCCGGGAGATGTGGGTTCTCGGAGATCTCAAAGATCAACTTGGCGTCGCGCATCGAAAACCCAGAAAGCAGCGCAAAATAGACAGCAACCTCGAAGGCGCACCGATGTTCCAGGACCAACATAGTCGCTCGTTGTCCGAATTTTCGCATCCAAGCTCCGGCTATGAGCCCGCCATGCTCAACAGCCCCGCTCCGAGCGCCCCCCTTAGACAAACCTATCTCGATACCCCTCCCATGAACGAAGCTATCGAGCTTCCACCGCGCGAGCCTAGTGTGCAATATGCACAAGTCAGGTCAAGTCTGCTCGATCCCTCCCATTTGTCCCCACTGCCGGCCGACGTCCGCCACAACTCCTCAACGTCGCCGCAGCCCTCCTTCTACTCTGCCTCCGATATTCCTCCAACATCGCCTCTGCCATCACCCAAATATCGCTACCCGAACGGTGAAGTGACGAGCACGCCGCCAAGTCGGCGGACGAGCGTCGCGACGTCGCGCGCAGTGTCATTGGGTGGGCGGGGCGCGTCACAGGTGCCCATCCCACCGCAGCCCGTAGTTTGGCCGCCGCCTCCTTCGCCGCCGATGGAGGCGGAGTCGGAGGCGTACGAGAGCAGCGCGTACGAGGCGACCGCGTTCGAGTCCCCGTATCAGCCCGTGGCTTACCAACCCACCGCGTATGAGATGGATCCTCGGAGCGGGCAACCGCAGCACGCGCAGTACGCGCTATCGCCCGCATCGCTATCGCCTACACCGTTCACCCCTCCGAGTGCGACCTTCGGGTCAGCGTCGGGTCACCCTGGCGCAAGAGCACCGAGTGCAGCTTCGTATGCGACATACGGCACTGCCCCCGAAGGCTACTGGACGGCTGATGAGGGCAGCAACGTGGACCATTCCAATACGGGCCACTCCAATGCAGGATATGCGACGCCGCTGCCAGATCACCTCCAGCAGCAACATCAACCAGCGATGCTGGGGGTCGACCTGCCGGAGGAGGACTTTGACGACCTAGATACGGTAACGGGCCATCGACGACTCAGTGGGGTATCGGGCATATCGACGGCGACATCGACGTGGGAGGGCGGGCGCGCATTGTAATTTATTGGACACTATTGTCTCTTTGCTTTCTATTCACTCTTTCTCTGAACCGACCCATTCCTTTACGGAGCCAGTGCTGCCCGACATGTATTTCAGATATTGTGTCGCTACCTATCTTTTCCCTGTTTTTATACATATGAAGCATCCGGATAGACATTTTACTTTATTCAAGCATGTTGGGTGTATACCAGCCATAGTTAATCCAGTTTCAGAAAACATAAAATATTCTAGATCATATTTTGTGGGGTTAGGGGGTGGCGGTGGCGACACCAGTTGGGGCGAGATGCAACTTCGATTCGGAAGCATGCAAATATAGTTGCCGTTCGGCTGATCATATTACCGGCTCCCGTTTCTCTCGCTGCCAACCCTTCATTTTGCTAATTGGACGCTTATTATAGGGGAAAACATGGGGAAAACATGGGGGATAACCTCCGCAAAAAAGTCACGAACTTGTTTGTGATAGGATCCTCGCCATTGGCGCGAGTTTTGGCTCCCTTTGGGGTGTTAAATTGTCCAGAACATGAGTCAGATCACCCAAATGTGTCGAAATTCGTGTAGGCGACCTCCTCTGTCGTGAAATGATCAATTCATGATCCATGAAGCCATGTTAGACACATGCATCTTGGCGACTATCGGGTAGATTCGGTTTGCAGACGGGACAGCTTTACGGATCGGATTTCTATTCCTGACAAGAGCTCCTTTTATTAGCTTTGTTAGGTTCGATGTTTACTTATATCACGAATCGTTGCTTGAGTTCAAACCGCCACCATCATGCCTCCAGTAACGACCGCCGACACGCAGGACCAGCAGATCTCCGGCTCCTCGTCTGCGTCGACGCTGAAAGAGCGGCGGTTTAAGCTAAGCAGGTAAGGACTGCCAATCGTTTGACTCATCTGTGCGCTGAAGAATTTTAGGGCGTGTGATCGTTGTCGGTGAGCTCTCCTGCGATCGTAGGCCTTTGCAGTATTCTGAATTGGTTTTATAGGAGGAGGAGAATCAAGTGCGACGAAGGACATCCTTGTCAAGCATGCCTAACCGCCAATTCGTCGTGCACCTTCGAGGAGCCTGGAAAGCGGACGCATCCTCATAAATCAAAGTGCGCGCTATCCATACATGTATGTCGCGCGGATATCTGACGATTACCTTGCAGAAGAACTGCAACCTTGGAAGACAGAATGCATCATCTCGAAACATTGATTCAGGCGATACCGCCGGCCGTCTTCGCAGCGGGTGGCGCTATGCCAATGTCGCCCCCCTCTTCGGATATCGCGTCCAGTCCTGTTGTTCCTTTCATGTACCCCGATGGTATGCCACCGGGTGTGCCACCGCCATCGTTGCACGTATTTCCACTCATGGGTCCATCCTTCACCCGCGACACCAAATACGATGAACGGCACCAAAGCCCCCACAATTCGTTCAATACTCTTCTCACGACGGGGCCCTTCCATATTCCATCTTCTAGCTCCGACTTGCAGGCCGAAGAAAGGGTGTCACTGACTGCATCTTATCTCTATTTCGATGACGAGGGCTACACTAGATGGCAAGGAGAAACATCTGGACTTCCAGTTCTTGATCTCCTCGTCGAACGGCACGCCCCTGTGATCAATCGAGATCCAGTTGACCAGTCTCGCGCCGATTCTAATACCGCAAAGTTGGTCAGCGCGGCTAATGCGGAGTGGTTTCCGAATCGTCAACCGCGTCGAACGGACGTTAACCCGCAGACATTGTGGAGAAGAATAACATTGCACATCGCGCCCGAACTCATGGACAGGTAGGTGATTCTCCATCTAACAACCGAATAATAGCTCAATGGAATACAGTCTAGTCCAGTGCTACCTCTCCACGTCATACTATATCCTTCCATTTCTCCATGTACCGACATTTTTAGCAGTGAGTAGGATCATATCTTGACTTGGCTATCGCTCTTTTTTTCTAAATATAACCGGGTTCATTTATATGTTATAGGATTATGGAAACCCTCAGAAATGGGCAGAACCAGGATTTGCAGCTTTTATTGTTGCTGTCTGCTGCATGGCTTCCCGACATGTTGATGATCCACGCGTTCGCGCTGACCCCAACGACGGCATTTCTGCTGGCACCCAGTGGTTCGAGCTTTTTGGCATGTTGCGCACGTCGCCTATTGCGGACCGTCCTACGTTGTACAACATCCAGGCGAACCTTATCGCCGCCGTTTACGGTGTAGGACTTGGCAAGCTCTCAAAGGCCGCTGCACTGCTTGCCGAAGCCGTCACGATGTGTATAGACGCTGGGCTCCACCGTTCTGCTGACAGTTACGACCTCTTCGATCCAATCGAGGACGAAGTGCGCAAACGTACCTTCTGGTGCGTGTACATTTGGGACAAGCAGCTTAGCGCGCACTTTGGCCGGCCGTCTATGTTGCGACTGCGGGACTGCGACGTGTCTGAGCCCTCCCCGGTCGACGACGAATTCATTACGCGCGATGCGGTTGGTGTACCGCCGCCCGGGACTGAATGCCGCATGAGCGCCTTTATCGTCTCGCTGCGGATTATGGTCGTACTTGAAGCCGTTCTGGATGTACCCCCTGCCCGACAATCAGACGATTCGAACTCATTCCTCCTCCGCGCTGCAAACGTCCTCTCGGGAGCACGGAGGTTCAAGGAGATGCGAGAAGAAGAGGCTTTGTTGGATGACATCCACAGAAATATCCCCGCCTACTGGGCGCATTCACCGGAAACACTGAATAGCGAGGATACTATCCGCTTGACGCAGGCAGTGAGGCTGCACTGCGCCGAACAGTTTGTACGGCTACTAATCTACCGACATCGGTTCTCGGAAATGGTTGCTGAGAGAACGAGTGGTCCAGTGGAAGAAGAACAAACAGACGTTGAGAAGGATGCTCTACTCGCAGCACATAACGCGGCGCTGCAGATTATAACTGCTCATCTGCACGTCGCCAAAAAGGGGCTCATGACATATTGTGGGTTTTGAACATTCAGATACCGCTATTTTCAACGATCGTTAACGTGTATTATTAGATGGGGTCCATGTCATTCATCAGTTGACTCAAGCTGGAAGGACGCTCGTTGCTATCCTTCTGTGCTGCAAGACTGAACCACTGCAGCACCTAATCTCGCAGGGGTTGGAAGCACTACGCTCCTGCATCGGCCTTTTGCGTAGATTTAGCGGTCGCTATGTCTGCGGCCTCAGGTCGGGAGACCTCATGGAGGAATTCTGCCGTCGTAAGTCTACACAGCTCTTTCACGTCATTGCGTGCGTCGGCGCTGACGGACAACCCCAGTGACCAACATTCCTCTGGAAACCGCCCACCAGGATGGCCCGGCTAGTGCCACAAGACCGCCTTGGATACGGCCCGTCCGCAAAAAGGCGCCGTCAATTGCGCACTCCAACCAGAGCGGCGACTCGCCGTCGCATCAAAGCAGCCCTGAGGCGTTTTCGCCACAGGACTTCTTCGAGCCGCCGAAATCTACCGTCTTCGCCGCTGGTCCGTCGAACGCTGCAGGCACGCCCGCGAATCAGGCGCCTTCGCCACCGCAATACGGGAACGGCACCGGGCCGCAGACTAGCGCGTCGTTCATGGACACCTCTGGTGCACTTGGAGACATGGACATCATGCGCGATGAACACATGTACGGCATGACATCGGACATGATGGCGCTTTTCCAGGACAGTGGCGTAGAGAGCATGTTTGCTCCAGAGTTTTTGCAGCAGCAGCCGCATCTAGTCGGCGGGCAGCAGACTCGCCACCAACCGGATAGGCAGGGCAGTGGAAGCGGCACGACTCCCAATGTGAGTTTTTCTGGGTCGGGGCTATTCAAAATCAACGGGCTGGCGAGCTCCCCATAGCGACAGGCCAGGTTGAGGCAAGTCAGCGTTGTGCCTGTGAACCGAACAATGTACTTGCATGCTTTCTTCCTCTCTCCCTTTCTGTAGCGCTGGACGATGCAATTTTCTTTATCTATTTGCATGCTATTGGTAATAGTATTACTATGTCGAAAATATGTTGTCGAAACTGCAATATGTAATAATATCTTCTTTGAATCACATATGTACATGTTGGGGACGCATCGACGACTGTACCACCTATGTATGGTTGTTGTGCAGTTCTGCTTTCTTGCTGATGTGGATAGGGATTATCTGGTTCCACGCGTTCTTGGATTGAAATGCTTCTGATTTCCGAACGTCTGTTGACGTGTGAGGCATTGAAATCGTATGTCCGGACATACACCGTCCTGATTCCTGAGCATTAAGCGACCTCTAAGCGGCAGCTATCACATTAGGCGCCCAAAGTAAAAACGAAGCATTCTTATTGAAATCTCTCGACCCCAGGGTAAATCTTATAGTAATAGCCATAATCTATGTCTAGAAAGTGTTGCGAACACCGCGACCGACCTTTGCTGACCCTGCTCTGCGCGCAAACTCGCAACGCAAGCCATGTGATGCTGGTGGTGACCGAATCGGCTTAAACGAGCACATTCCGCATTGGGACAATCCACATACCGTCGGTATGCACAGTGTCCCTAGCAATGATGCACATAAGCTGATGGATCGCGGACCATCCAACCCTTTTGCCCGCTCAGCGCATTGAACGGTCGACTTCAATCCAAATTCTCAGAAAACCCTATCTAAATCAAGATCGAAAACTACTTACATGTACGCTATACTGCCTCTGACGATCACTTGTATATTTCAAGCCATCCTCGAGAAGTTGCCAGGTCCGTAACCTGCTAGTGACCCGACGGTGGCCATGGACAAATATCGGGAGATATTACCTTGGTAACTTGAGTGCTGGGGCTGTCGGCGAGCGCCCGTCTCCAGAACAGCTGGCTTAGAATGGGTGCAGCGTGAATAGTTGTGTGAGATATACAAACACGTCGAGTCATGGTCATGGCAGCGTTCGCACTCAATGTTCACGTTCACGCTCAGCAATCGTGAGAATGTCATTCCTTCATGCGAAATTGATCTCAGTCCAAATTGGGAGACTCCAAATTAGGTGCTTCCTTTGTTGCTTGGATGGATTACAGATGAACCACTTCGCAAAATTCCACTGAGAAATGCGATAAAACGTCAAAAAGATCAGAACCAAGTCAACCAACCGAGGCCTATTTGGCCATTTCTCGCTACCTTTTTCATTTTGTATCCTGAGCAACAGTTCTTCCGGCTTTTATTGTGATTAGCCAACGGCTAAGATCAGGTGCGTGAGTATTCCTTCTCCATCAAGTGTTGCTAAACAATAAGAAATGACTTTTGGTAGCATTTCCCGATACGATCTACTGATTTAGTTCTTCGTCATCTATTCATTCCGTCCTTTTTGTTCCATGAGACAAATAGATCTATTACTACTTAACACTGGTCCCAGCCAACGTCTACTGCTACCACCCTTGACCGCTTTTCCCTCTATCGCACCTCAATATGCGAGCATCTCCCTCTCCCATCGGGCGGCTGCCCACCGAGCTCCTTTCAGAGATTTTCCAACTATGCAACCTTTCTGTTGAACAGACGGAAGCCGATATCTGTGGCGCAAATTCCTGCATGACCGTCAATCCATTTGGCCTGGAATTCACTTTTCTCCTATCGACTGTGTGCAGAAAGTGGAGGAACATAATCCTTAATCAAGCAAACCTTTGGTCGAATATATGTGTCACCCAAAGCCTGCTTGCTTCCGGAGGTCACCTGGGCGGATCGCGGCTAGATACAACTCAGATCAGAACTTGTCTCCAACGGTCCCGAGGCCACCCTCTGAATATTCTCATAGACGCTCGGGATGCCGATTGGAACTGGACGGAAGATGGGTACGCCGTTAAGATTTTCTTGCTTTTGATGCTTTCTTATCTTCTTTTTATTCTCAGCGTTGGGATTTACGCAGGTGAAGTCGAAGACGAGGATGAATTTGCCATGGAGACTGAGGAGGAACTCATGCCAGTCTTGTTCACCCCCGAGCACATGGTCACTGCCCTCTCTGCTCTCCTCCCCCATCTTCCACGCTGGAAATCCCTTGTTATACTGACCGACACATGGGCGCCTATGCACGGTGCCCTGAAGATCATCAATCCGGCTATCACAAATTTCGGGGCGCCGATGCTCGACACACTTACCCTTTTACGATGCAACGAATTGCCCAGCTACTTCCACGATTTCCAACCGGGACCCCTCAAAGACCCCGCATTTTTGTCCAATGTTGACCCTCAATCCAACGTTCTTCCCCGCCTCAAGAACTTATCCCTAGAAGGCGTTCATGCCGACTGGGACGGGCTGAGAGCATGTCTCCTGGCCGCATCAGGACGCCTGGAAAGTCTCGAACTGCGGTATCATTGCGCCGAGGTTCGCCCTTCCTTCCAACAGTACCGCAAGCTCCTCGGCTCGGTCCCCTCACTGAAAAAGTTGGCGATCAAGTGCTCCGGCGCCTATGTCCCGGAGGACTTTGTTCTTCCCCAAAACTACGACCCGGTATCTCTGCCATTGCTCAATGACCTTGCGCTGGGGTACCAAACATCCGAAGACGGCGAAATGGCGCTTGAGCTATTCGACGCTCCCAACGTCAAGCACCTCGCCCTGGAGGACCGCAGTCACTACGCTAGCGCCGACCAATACGCTGACGACATGCTCACGTATCTGGCGTCTAAGGCCTCGTACAGCAAGATCGTCAAGCCATCAGAGCCTTCGTACCAGCCCTCCGCATGCGAGTCGCGCCGCGAGCACTCCGGCACTACCCCGCAGCGCGCGTACTTCAGCGCGGACACGCGCCCGCCCTTTCCGCTCCTCGAGTCCGTTGCGCTCACGCGCGTTGACGGCTCGCCCGAGGCGCTGCATGCTCTGTTCTTCGGGCTCGAGCACCTGCGGCACGTCGAGATCGCGAGCATGACGATGGACGCACTGCGCGCGCTCCTCCCCAGCGTCGGGCCGTACGGCGCGAGTTGCCCTTGCCCGCAGCTGCGCTCGGTGCGCGTGCACGACACGCAGAAGTCGACGCCCGAGGAGTTCCGGTACTACTACGACGCACTTATGAGCGAGCGGCCGAAGTACGCGTGCCCGCTTCAGAGCGTTGACCTCGAGGCAGCCGATACCCCGGAATCCATCGACGACGGGTCGGACACTGGGAGCGTGCAGCTCGAGAGCGAGGACGATGAGGACGAGGCGCTAGAGGAGCACGTTACCGCGGCGTCGCTGCCGATCATGTACGGGATTTCCCAGTACAGCTTGAAGGACGAGATCACTGCCTTCCAGACCCAGGAGATCTTCAATGAACCTGCGCTGGGAACATACTATTCCCCATCCCTGATTTATCATTAATTCATTATTCATTATTTCGCATGGACTTCTTTCTTGCTTCATCAGACATGTAATTTTATCAATACATTTGTAGCATTTGCTAGACCCATCAAACGAAACTTGTTCACTATAATTGGGAGGCGGAATACTATTGGAATTACCACAGTCAGAAGTGCGGTAGATGGGTGTTACGCCGATTCAGTTCTTCGAAGCGGCATCTTTCTCTTCCTGACTTGGGAACTGTGCGAACATATCTTTGAGCTTGTCAACGGGCGCCGTCATCAACCCAGCTAGCGTCTCGAACGGCGGCTTGTCTGGTGCCCCTGGATGCGCCCTTTGCTTCTCTGTCAGTCCAAATGTACGGCACAGAGACCATGAAATCACCCACCGCGTAGGCACGAACTTCTTCGTGCGCTTAAAGCTAACCGCAGCGCTCGCCGAGTCCTCGGGCCCAATTGCCTTCATGAGCAGCGGTAGATCCTTCTGCTCTTCGCTGTCGTTATGCGGCCGCAGGTGCTCGATGACAGCCTTGAGAATGCCCGCGTGTTCCTTCGTCCCGGCGGTGTGCCCCTCTAGCTGGTATAGAAGCTCCTTCACTTTCTATTAACGGGAAATTAATTTTGCACCTCGTTGGTACATCAGAAACAAGACGCCTAGGGTAAGCAATTTACCTGGTGGTCTGCGCGGTCTTCGTCGGCCAGCTTCTTCCCCTCGGCGCCGAGATGCTTTTCCATGAGTGGGTAGACGACGAGCTCCTCTCCTACGGCGTGGCGGGCGACCTCCCAGGTCAACTGCCTCGCCCAGCGATCCTGGGCGTCGGCGTCTCCTGTGTTCTTCACATACTGGTCGTAATAGGTGTACATCTAAATCCACGCCCGTTGTTGAGTATCGTTTTACGCAATATGACTGAGACATAGCAGGATTGCGCACCTCCTGGTGGTCGTCCGCAACGGCGTCCAGGATGCTAGTCGTGTGCGTTGCCATAGTTTGAATGCGTGTGCTCAAAGGCGATAATATAAACGTGCGGGGGCGTCGGGGTACTATTCCAGAGGACGCAGTGCTGAGGAGACGAGCTGCAGAGTTGCGGTATTGCATGGCATCAATGGGGTACCGCCTTTTGTAGCCCTTTTGACCTATAAGGGAATAGGAGGGAAAGACATCGGAGCTGCGATTTGATGCTGGTCCGGTGTCATTGCGGATCGCATCCTCGCGGGCGCCTAGTTGCTTGTGCGTCATTGGTTGCATCACAGCTATGGACACGTGATGTGCCACAATAGTTTGGGCGCTTAATTCTTTGCCAGCTCGATTTGCGGGCGTTCTACATAAGGGGGGCACAAAAAAGAAGTAACAGATGTCAGATATTTTGTCAAATACAATTTTTCAGCAAGTCTAGTGCAGATAGAATAACTTCTGAGGCATATATGATTATCTCAGGCATGATTGTTTTAGAGCCGGCTCTGCACGTCTCCGAGTTGCGCCACCCCAGGATTTGTTTCCAAGAATTGCTTTGAGAATGGGTAGTCGGTATACCCCTTCGGATCATCGGTGGCCGTGTAATAGGTGCTCCTGTCGCCCTTCTCCAATGGCAGTCCTTCCCGCAGGCGGAAGACAAGGTCAGGCTACGAACAACATCAGCAAACGACCCTCACATTCAGGTACCAGATAAACGCCTCACATTCGAGATAAACAGCCGCCCATACGCAATAAAGTCGCCCTTGCGCTCCGCGACGCGCATGCCCGTCTCGCGCGTGTACCCGCCCGCCGTGACGAGCGGCTTACCTGCCGCAGTCCATATATCGCGAATGAAGTCGTTCTCCGTGCCCTCGGCGACGAACACGTCGTCTGACACAATCTCGCCGCCAGGTGTGGCCGTGCCGAGCCGCTTCTCGGTGAGGTGCAGGTACGCGAGGTCCGGGTGGCGCGCGAGGAGCTCCTTGACGAGGTAGGTGAACGTCGGCACGGGGTCGGCCATGCCCATGTCTAGGGGGTACAGCGTGAAGGCGTAGTTAGTAAGTAATCGTCTCGTGGGCGCGATGGTATATTGCAGCGCCGCGCACCTTGGAATGGGCTCCACGGGCTCAGGCGCAGCCCCGTCCGATGCGCCCCGACGCGCTTCACGACCGCGTCGATCACCTCGAGCGCAAAGCGCGCGCGGTTCTGCACGCTCCCCCCGTACGCGTCTGTGCGCGTGTTGGTCACGTCCTGCAGGAACTGATCGACGAGGTACCCGTTCGCGCCATGCACCTCGACGCCGTCGAACCCCGCGTTCACGACGGCGTTCTCCGCCGCCTGCGCGTACCATGCAGCGTACTGCGCAATCTCCTCTTGGGAAAGCGGGCGCGGCGCGGGGCCGTCGGCCCGGGCAGATAGCGGGATGGCGGAGGCAGAGACGTATCGCGATGTGTCGCTGGGCCCGAGCTCGGCGGTGAGAACGTGCGGGAGCGCGGCGCGCCCGAGCGCCCAGAGCTGGAGGTAGATGAACGAGCCCTGCGCGTGTACCGCGGCGGTCACCTGAAAATTAACACCGCATGAATACCCTTGATAAAAAAAAGAAGAAAAAAGAAAAAAAGCCAAGAGACCCGCGTCGCCGGGAGCGCACCTTTTTCCACGCGGCGATCTGCGCCGCGGACCATATCCCTGGGGCATGCGGGTACCCGCCCGCTTGAGGCGCGATGAACGTCGCCTCGCTCACGAGCAGCGTGCCCTTCACGCACGCGCGCTGTGCGTAGTACGCCGCGACAATATCGGCGCGCGGGGCGTGCTCGGCGTCGGCACGGAAGCGCGTAAGAGGAGCCATGAGCACGCGGTGCGCGAGAGGCAGGTCCCCGATGGCGGCTGGAGAAAATAGAGCAGGGAGGGACATGGTGTGTTTTCAGGGTGGGTGGGGATGGCGCATCGGAGGCCTGGCGGGAGGTTTTTGGAGGATCGGGTATGGGGGCCGGCTAGCAGCCGGGGTGTACACGGAACGGTTATTACTATGATAAGACTAAAATATTTCTGCGTTTGTCAGATTCTGCGTTTGTCAGATTCTTAGTACGCCCGGCTAATGGGGTCCTCCGAGTCGTTTTGTGAGATTCGACGTGAAAACGACCGTTAACTATCTGGTCTTCGTGGGATGCTTACTTTGTCTGTGACTCAAATATGCCAGGAATTAAATAAATAAAGTAGGGTGCGCTGGATGGTACTGGAATACTGTTCTCTATCTTCAAAGAATAGAAGCTCAGCCGAAGGAGTCAGAGTTTAATTAGTACTACTAATAGAGCATGGGCAGCGGCTGCGTGAGTGGCTCGGGATTGAGTACTAAATATGAGGATCAACGGCGCGTCGGTGGCCTGGCAGGCCACCTTTCAGATCTTAACGAGTAATTAATGAGGTACACTGGCGAGCATCTGTGAAATTTATTTGACATGAGCGGGACAGGTTATTTCTTGGTAAATCGTAAATGGTATCAATAGTATAGCTGTCCAGCTATGTAATTATATTGCGAATAATTTTGTTGGGAAAAACTCAGCCAGCTTTATCCCATCGTTCGTGCGTACGTTGTGCAATGCTTGTGTTTTGTGTACCGCACAGATAGTGACCGACTCGGAGGATGAGTATGCGACGCGAGTCCGACAACTGCGCGAAGCGCGACTTGCACGCCACACTCCCCTATATTAAAATTCTGAGGTCAAGCTGAGGATACTAAGTACTACGTAAAATCAAGTTATTCAAAGCACGCCGCGGTGCCAGCGCCCCAGGCACTCCTCTCATGATCAAGATTCTCAACGGCCGCAAAACAGGTTTATTTTTTCTCTTCCTATCTAGTAGAGAAGGCTAGACCATGATTCTGGTTATCTTCTCAGACTAGATCATGGAAGATGGCGCTCTTGGAAGATGGCGCGATCTTCTCTCTGATATCTTGCTGATGAGCGGGACGTGCTGATTAAACATGGACGATCTGTGCATAGTGGGATGGGTCTAGATTTGCGCGAGAGGGGATTTATTTTCTCCGGGAATGTTATGGGAGGAAAGATATAATACAGTATTCTATTTCTTGTCGGGGTGTGCGAATACCATTATACCGAGACGCGTGTATTTCTAAGTGCTCTCCAGTACGATTATAATTATTTTGAGAACGGAGTGCAATGCGTTGGGTGGTACTTATATCGATCAACGTTTTGATACTACTCATTCAAAAGTTATCAATATCACCGCCACCCGCTTGATCATCTGTATACAAACACACCTTCAAGCGCTGACATATTCTCGATGCTCCTGATTATTTCAGTCGTCCGTCGGAGCATCAAAAATACAACTTGATACCTGCGTCGAATCCACTCCCCTCCGAGTCGCACCCCGAGTCGCACCGTTGATTTATTGATGGTCGTGACGCACGACGCCAGTGCATGATGGATGGGTCGTGCCACGGTATGTGCGCATCACCAGAAGTGCACATATTTCATCGGAAATTTTATACATAGAATAGATAACGCCCTGGTCCAGCGTATGAATAACCTATGGTGGGGGATTGCGCGCCGAGATAGCACCGGCGCTACGCCAGTGCGCGGCTGCACACCCTTATTCAAGTATTGACGCCCAGTCGTCCGCCCGCGGCCGAGAGCCTTTCATCCCGCCTCATGTAGCAGAATAGATCAAATTAATTAAAACAGAGTGCACTAGCCCTGATGCAACCCGAAGAGCGTGCGTGCGTGCGTGCGCAGAGCACTTAAGCGAAATTCTAGCGCTTGGGGATAGCGTAGCCGGATTAAGCTGCAGTGATTGTCAAGTTGAAGCTCGTCCATTTGGGACTTACCTATTGGGCTGAGCCGCCCCGCGGGGAGCCGTACTTAAGAGATACGTATGTAGACGTCGGATTGCTAGTTGGTGGCGAGATGAGAGCTGGGTTGGGCTTGCCTCTCGGGACGACAGCAGCGAGGACGATGAACCGAGCGGCGTTGGCCGTGCGTGTGTATCCACCCTGACCACGCCCGCGCTCCCTGTCGGTCTCGCGGGTCTCGCGGGGGTGCAGGTCCAGCGAAGCGCAAAGCCTCAGAACGCCATTGGCTCGCATCGATTGCAAGTGTATATATAGTCATATTTCTGCCTGGCAAATTATGTATGTGCGAGCAGTCTGATCAGGATTCGGGCAGCGTCGCTGATGTTGAACCGCACGTACGGCGGGCTGCACCGAGAGCGCGGCGAAAGAGAACAGGCAGACATTGGATATTTAATTTTTCACCGTCGGCAGGCCAGGCGAGATCGGAAGATAATCAGACTGGGGGTGGGCCGTGGGCCCCTGACAGCTGGGCTACCGGTGTTGAGCCCATTTGGACTTGACCAGCAACCACCGTGTGCCCGAGCTCACACCGCCGACGACGACGACGACGACGACGACGACGATGGACGGGCAGCAGAGTCGGACTGGTGAATCGCCGCCGTCGCGACATACCATTTTAGGCTCTTTTCTGCGGGGAAGGCCACGGAATTCCTCACAGTCACACATCCAGCTCAACACCGACCACCACAATCCTCAGCGTGACGCCTCCCCGCCGCCGTCACCCACCTCCGCCGCTGCTCGCCGTCGCACCGTCGTGCCCAACGTCGCCGCCATCGTCGGCCAGTCGTCGAACAACACCAGCGCCCTCTCCGCCATGTTGCGTCGCAGACGTTCTGCGGGCAACGTCGCCGCCGCCGCCACACCAGCGGTGGTGGCACCCCCCATCATCTCCGCCTCCGCCACCGCCGCCGCCGTGCTCGGTGTCGGGCCATACAACCGCCAGCAGCAGCCGCAGCCACCGCTCCCGACGGGCGCGGCGCCACCACCGGTGGGCGCAGCCTCCAGCGCCTCAGGGCCCAACGCCAGTGGCCCAGCACACCGCATCCGCCTGGTGCCGCACCTCGACACCCGCCGCTCGCTGCGGTTCGATGCCATTGCGCGCGACCTGCGCGAGGGCGACGCCGCGCTGCGCATCGGGCGCTTCACCGACCGCTCGGGGCTCGGGCTCGCCGCCGTGAACGCCCTGGGCAGCAACAAGCTCGCGTTCCGCTCCAAGGTCGTCTCGCGCGCGCACGCCGAGGTGTGGGTCGAGCGCGGGGGCAGGTTTTTCGTCAAGGACACGAAGAGCAGCTCGGGCACGTTCCTCAACCATGTTAGATTGAGCCCCGCGAACACGGAGTCGAGGCCGCATCAGATCAAGGACGGGGATATACTGCAGCTCGGCGTGGACTACCAGGGCGGTGCGGAGGATATCTACAAGAGTGTGAAGATAAGGATCGAGGTCGGGCGCGAGTGGCAGGCGGGGGCGAATGCCTTCAAGTGCGTGGTTTTGAAAATTTCTGGAGTGGCGGGAACTGATCTTTGTGGGCAGCACGAATGCACTCAAGAACCTCAAGTCACTCGCACTTCCCGCTCCAGCGGCAGGTGGCAAGCTCCCCGCAGCGAAGCTTCCACCCGGTGCAGGGGGGAAGACATCGAGCATCCCGGACTGTTGCATCTGTGCGTCCCCCTCCTTCCCACTTTCCCTTTCCCCCTAATAAAATTTCTTCCTCCTTTCTACCACACAAAAACTCCAACCACCACTCGAACGTTTTTTTCACAGGCCTGTTCAGCGTGTCCATCCGGCAGGCGTTGTTTATCGCACCCTGCTCGCACACATTCCACTACAAGTGCATCCGGCCGCTGCTCGAGGCGCACCACCCCGCGTTCTCGTGCCCGCTGTGCCGCACGTTTGCGGACCTCGAGGAGGACGTCGAGATCGAGGACGCGGACCTTTTCGATGCGCTGGATGACGACGAGGTGCTCGGCGACATCGATGATGCGGACGAGGGCAAGCCTCATGCACTCGATGGGCTGGATGTGGATGGAGATGCGGACCTCGCGGGCGGTGCCACCCGAAGTGTGCTCGCTGCCGGTGCCGATGGCGACCAGCTCCAACCAGGCTCGCGCGCAGGCTCGGGCCTCGGCGTACGCTACGATCGTGAGGGGGGCGGCGGGGCTGAGACGGAGGTCGAAGAAGGCCCATCCGGCGCGGGACTACATGCGCCTCGCACGAGGGGCGGGCGGCGTGTCCCCCATGCGCGTCCGAGTGGGAGCGGCGATCGCGGCGGGTCGCCGCTCGACCTGACGGACGAGCAGGACGAGGAAATGTTCGTGGACGTCGATAGAGGATCAGCGGCGGAGATGGGGATGATGGGGGCGGACGGAGATGCGATGGACGGCGTGGACGTGGACGGGACGGTTGGCGGGAAGCGGAAGCGCTAGCGCCGATCATGAATGGGTCGTGAACGAACCCCAATGCGCCGTACGTGCGCCTGCGTCTGTTATTCTAATAATCTCTTTCGTATGTGTCTGTCTCGATCGCTGTGTAACCAACCAACCGCCACGCCAACCACCCATGGATTTGTACTATTCTCGAACACACGAAGCCGCTGTGGCTGTCTAACTTGTACCCTGCCTGCCTTTTGTCACGAACCTGTTGTTTTTTTCTCTTTTCTTTACTTAAATAATTTACTTCCTCTCCCTCGGCTCCCCGGGGCGCCTGTATGATACCTGCGTATTTCTCTAGATTTGCATCTTTCTGCCGATCGTGTTTAGAGGAGAGGGCGGAGGTGTTGATGAGGGGGATGTTTGATTAATACGAATATTATTTAATTATCTATGGTCGTGTTCAGGAAAGATTGGCAGGGCGAGTCGACGTCGAAGATGCAGCGCGAGTTCGCATAATATTCTCTACGCTAATCTGAATCTGCGCCAAGTGAGGCTGAGGAAGTTGCTTGAATTATTTGTTGACTAACCTAACAAATCTGCGCTGACGTTGGTGGCGAGACCGAGGACCATTATAATACGGAGATACCATCTACTTATTGTCTCGTCTATGTGTTTAGACGACAGTACTTGGTCTGAGAATAGGTAGAGCACTGCCCATATCCACCCCACGATCTCAGCGCCAATCTGCGCCAACGTTCGCAGCGCGTGTACTATCAATAGAAGGGACTCTCGCAGTTCACACAGGTTCACACACGGCAAATCACTAGCGTTTTAAGGTTCAGTTGATAACGATAAATAAAGACGGACACTCCTTACCCTCCTTCCCCAACCACCCCCTGGCCTTCACCACCCCCTTCCACGCCAAGCGCCAAGTGCACGCCCCAATGGACTGGGATTGGAACACGCCCTCGCTCTCCGCCGACGCCGCGAACTGGCCGCAGCTTGCGACCATCCTCATCGCCACCGTCCTTCTCGCGGTCTTTGTACGGCGCATCGGGGGCGCCCGCGCGCCCGTCGACTACTTCAAGCTGTCCGGTGTCCCCCGCCCGAAGCCGCTGCTCAACTTCAACATCGCGGACGCCCGCCCGCGGCCGTACCGCCCGTTCCGCTTCCCATACCACCAAACGATGGGTACGCACGGTCCACCCATCCGGCTGACTTGCTGACGAACCGCACGTTGTGTTGATGATTATGGATATGCAGCGTTGCAGGCCTTCGAGCCCGACTGGTGGCTCGAGCTCGAGTCGACGTACGAAGCGCGCATCGCGCAACGCCTCGCGATCTACCGGCGCGAGCGCGCCGCTGTTCTCGCCACGAGCCCCGGCGCCGAGGCTGCATGCCGCGAGCTCATGGAGATGGTCGTGCAGTTCCTCTGCGCGCGCTACCCGCGGCTCTTCACGTACAGTGCGCGCACGGGGCGCTTCTGGAACGGCGTGCGCCGGCTGAGTTTCGACACGCGCCGGCTCGAGCCGCTGCGTTTCCTGCTCGAGAACGTGCCGGAGGACTTCGCGGTGATGCTCGAGGACAAGGCGACGGGGCACTACCACCTGCGCGCGGGCGTCGTCCTCTCGGCGATCGGGTGGAACATGGGCACGAAGATGGGGAAGGCGCTGCACGAGATACACACGCCCGTGCCGGACTACACGAAGATCGGCGGCTCGGTCGACCGGTGCGTGGAGAGCTGCGGCTTCTTTGTATGATTGCGCCAGGCGAGATGGGGATGCTGACGCACGCGGCCGCATGCGCAGGTACTTCGCGAATGTCGCGTGCGACAAGCCGATCCAGCGCGGCTCGTGGGGGCTCGAGGTCGGCCAGCCGCTGTACCTCCAACCGGGCGACGCGGAGTGGGCCACGCGTGCGGCGCAGGACCCCGCGCTGCGTCTCGCGGACGTGCACCTGCGCGTCGACTGGCAGACGCTACGCCGCCTCCCACGCTCGCGCGCGGTCGTGTTCAACTTCAAGGCACTGTTCACGCCGCTGGAGGATCTCCGGCGCGAGCCGCGCGTCCCGCGCCTACTTGCGACGGTCCTGCGCGAGGGCCCGCCTGCGATCTTGGAGTACAAAGGTACGCACCACACGCTGCATGTGGCGCTGCCAGCGCTGGATGCGTGGGCGGAGGAGCAGGAGGAGAAAGGGCGTGTGCCACGTGGATGGAAGGCGCGGACGCTGGATGAGAACCCGTTCTATCCGGGGTGGGAGCAAGGCCTTGAGTCGAAGTGCTACTCGTGATTTCCTGATGGGCTACAGGAATGAGATAATCGACTAGAATAACCGAGACGTTGTTGAGCAGCAGTCGGAGTATTCGTCAGAGCGATAGGTTCCTTGTAAGTCACCGATATTTGCATATATATTTCATGACCATTCAGGTTCCATGATGTTCCCCTGGCTGTCTAGGAAAGAAAGACCTATATTCTTCATGCGCAGTAAACAAGTTTGAAATGATGGGTGCTTTTGGAGGACCCGAATGTTCATTTCGCTGTACAATTGAACTTTTTTGAGATCCGGATTTTTAGCCTTTACATTTTCAAAGTATAAGTTGAACAGCAAACCCATGTCGCTTCGGGAAAGCTGGCCTCTGAGGATACGGATAACAAGTGTTTGGACCGTCGTAGGAAATTTAGGGTAAAACAACCAAAGTGTGTCCCAAGAATTGAACAGGACATTGACCTGTTGCAACGCATGGCAGTGCTGGAGAATTTCCTCGTATGTCACGTCCAGGTTGAGTTCCACCTCCATAGCTTCACCACGGCCAAGTTGATTGAGTTGAATGACTTTCAACTGAGGGCCGACAGCCGAAAAGAAGCCTTGGACTAGAAGTTCATCGTTGCCGCTGAATTCCACTTCGTACGTCGCGTAGCGGACGGCCGGGAGGTCGAGAGCCCATATATGCGACGTCAGAGTAGGAGTCTCGCCCGCTATGAAGCCCACGCCGTGGACATGTACGGTATTCAGTGAGTTGAGGTGGATTTGAGGGATCGAGGAATTCATGATTTCATTCACGTTGACCGATTCAAGGTGCGGGTACTCCTTTAGGAACGCGCTGAAGCTGCTGATGGATGGAAAATGGGGTGTATGCCAGTGTACTATTTTCAGGGTGTCACGGCAAACGAGTGAATGCAGCACGTTCGACGGAAGTGTTTGGCGGTAGCGATGTCCAGTGATCGAAAAGGTCAGAATGCGGAGATTGGGAAGATGGGCGAGGATCCCGGCCAGCGCGTCCATCTCCACCTGTGGATTCCTGTTTGGGTTGTCTCGCATGCTCACATCCAGTCGCTGCGTCCACCAGCCTATAGGACGGTTGATTTGCCCATCTGTCGCGTTGGCAGATCTATTCATGCCGTGCAACAAAGGCTTAAGGGCCCTGCTTCGTCCGAGGATGATGTGCTCGTAAAGAAAAGGCGACACCAGTGCGTACCACGCCTTATTGACTCGCGCAATGTTCCGCTTGGTTACCTACGGGATAAGATGTAGCAGTGACCTCCAAATAGACACTGCGTAGAACTCACGAGGGATATTCTCCATTGTTGAAATCGCCCTTTGTCGATGGAGCTGCCGCGTATGCCAAGCTCTAGCGTCATAAGATCAGGTTCGTAACCGCCGACAGCATATGTCGCCTCCTGTATTATCGTAGCCCACAGCTCTGGTGGGATTTCCGGGGTATAAGGAGGAATATCTTTGTGATAGAACGCTTTGGCAGACATGAATGGCCGAGTAACAACAACCTTATGTCGTCTAACCGGGAAATAGCGGAGACAAAGCTGATAATGAGAAATTGAGTGCAGGAGAGTGACACGAATTTTCGAGTCAAGTTCAAGAGGAAGACGGAGCGGCAGGTTCGACGCAGCTGCCGGCAGTAGCCGGCGGAACCGGACAGGCAGTCGCGTATTACCTAATGCAGGCATAAACTCCCGACGCGTGCCGTCGCGATCACGAGTCAATGTCGTCTTAGCAGAGTGCCACCACCTCCAATACTTGTCAAGCCTTATAAACACAACCACGCTCAGTCTCGGCTGCAGCCAAGAGGCCTCTTGAGGATGAATTCCGAAAAGCCCACATATTCAAGCACGGCCCTGCGCGCGCGTGACAAACGAATCCTCGACAAACACGAAAAGGACACGAATGCGCTTGTGCGGCGGCACGACTTCAGGCAAGGAGCCGCCACAATGAGCATGTTCGACATGGAACACCGTTGCCAACGAATAGCAGATCTCCTCGGCTACACGAGCATCTCAGAGGCCATCACCGAAATCGAAACCGCGAACATCGGTGCCACCTTCCGCCAGTGCATACATCGTCTTGAGGTAGCAGAGGCGGGATTGGAGGTGGAGAAGACGGACAACCAAACATACCGAATCAGAGTCAAGAACATGGAGAAATCCCAGCAGAAACACGAACATGAACACCGGTACGTCTCTTAAAATGCTCCACGTTTCCAGGCTGACATGTGCGCAGTAAACTGGACCGCGCTTACCGCCAGCTGGAGGCCGAGAAGAAGTGAGAAATTTGTGTATATACGTAGCTCCTATTCATATTTCTTTAGGGATTTGGAAGTACGATATGATCATCTCGCCGACATCAGGCGGCGTGCCGACGAACGCTACCGAGCCGACTATAAGAAATGGAAAGCAGTTTACGTCTGGCTAACGTCGGACGGGCCCGATGAAGACCACCCCGATGTCAGCTTTGAGGACAAGAAGCAGTTATCGAAAATCAATCCCATAATCGCACGGAAGAGGCAGGCTATAATCGACGGTTCAATTAATCTATCCTTTGTGAATAACAATCCGGATGGTACGCATATGTTACATTTGGTTCTCACTTATTTACAATCTTCTCAGATTTCCCAACACCCAAGAATCGCCCTCCTCCATTGGGTGGTATTGAGATGCAATGCGACGAGGAAGATGATAAAGCAGCGACACCGCCGCACAAGAAACGTCGACTATTCAACCCCTCACCACTATCCAGCAGCATATTGAAATCCGTAATGAACACGGTCGACACCTCTCGTTCTTCAACTGTTGTTCCTACTCCGTCACATGTAAATGACCTTCGCGCTGAGCAAAAGCAAACGTGAGCACCTCATTTTGCCTTTATCCGTGTGTTCAAATAAATAATTCTATCCCATGACTAGTCCCACGAAGACCAAACCCTCGAAATCTAGAATTCATACCCCTGTAGCATCGCAATATATCCCCAATTCTTCGGATACCGAGGAAGACACTCAACGTATGTCATTTTATGCCCAAAATAACTGCATATGAACTCATCTCCCACTCAGCTATTTGGGTCCCTTTGAAGAAGCAGGCAGAGCAGCGTTCTGCTTCCAAGATGCCGCCACCCCCACCCGTGGCCAGTTCTTCTAAAATATCTAACTTGCATTCGTCACCGCGTAAGGTCCGCACGACATTGTCCCCAGGGAGAAAAGGCCCCAGAACAAGCCTGGCCGAAGCCGCTCGGGAAGTCAGGATGTCGCCGAGCAAGCACCGCAGGCACAGCGATCATGAGCGACCATTGGGCGATATTCTCTGTCTCAGAAAGGGGAAAGAGCGGCAAAATGCCAACAAAGAGAATGCTAATGATGTCATTGACGAGTACTCTGTCTTCAAAGGTCGCGGCAGGTACGGTAAACAGAAGGAACCGGAAAAGTGTGTTGCATTCCTCAAGTTTCTGAATCATCGACTCCATGCTGACTACTGACCCTCAGCACGTCAATAAATGCGATGTATGCCATCGACCCCGCAAACAATGGCGGGCTGGATTACCAATACGATGAGGTCGTCCGAAGCCGTGATGCCCGTAAGAAGATGCATGCCGGCGATTGCGAGTGTTGCAAGGCGGTATGTGATGCACACACCTATACATAGGCACTCGCGGATCAGGTCTGACCGTTCATTTAGTATTACGAGGCGGTTGGCCCGCTTCCGACACGGTTGAAGCAGCCTCTTTGGCGCTCGCCGACGAGCTCGCCCACAAAGACAGCGGGCGCGAGCCACCGGCAGGCGGATATCGACTCGCACAAGAAGGCTATTTCGAGGCATCGGCATACTTGGGCGCGGGCGCCGACCCCCCCTGGGTACTGGGATATCGGTTTTCCTAACACGCAGGAGGTTAGCGTCATCAATGCAAAGGCGGCGGATATGCACAAGCGTAAGAGAGAAGAAGTCGACAGCGAGGCGGCTCGTGGTGGGCGGTACCGACGAAAGTCTTGACGGGTTTCTGCCGAGGCGTCCTATATAAATGTCGTTCTGCTTTCTATGCTTTGGCTTTCACGAATGTTAAATATGATTTTGCGCATGATAAGCGCTCGTACTCTCTTTTCCCCTGGCCACTGCCAAGCCAGCGCTAAGCCAATGTTCAGTCAATGCTCAGCGGTAGTCAGCGGTACCGGCAATAGCCCGGTGACCAACATAGCCGGTTGCTGGCCGAGGTCCGACGTCGGGTGCGGAGGCATTTTGTTTCTGCATGCCACTGGCGATACAGTCATCCACACCCACTCATCCGGCTAATGAAGCGGTCTGTTTCCCTTCTGTGTGCATTCACAGCACGGCCGCTGTGTTCAAAATGTTGTCAAAATGGTTCCCAAAGTGCATAATTATTGTCTCAGGCTCGGCGTGCTTACTGAAGGATAGCAATCATGCCAGAGTCATGCATCTGGCGCGAAGGGCCGCCACTGTGACGCAAGACAGTACACGGGCCCACGTTCAGCCGCCCGACCCATATCGGATGCCCCGCGCGGTCGGCTTATGCGTGAATACTGATAGGATATCATGGATCGTCGCTGAAGACAAATTTGCAGCAGTGGGCGCCTCATGGACGTCTGACAGACAGGTCGGAGCAGTGGATGTCGCTGACAGCGAGGGGACCACGACGGACAAGCACAGTCCCTGCCCGAGCGGAAACGCCACCTGAAAGTCAGTTATATAGGCATTACACATGGATTATGACGCACGGAACGCGGCCTCGGCGATCGCAGCAAGCGCTTGTGGAGGATGATCCACGTTTGTAACCGACAACGCGAGGCTCGGATAATCACCTGTGGCTCACCGGTCAAATTATTTTCGCTGGAAATTATAAAGGCATGCGGGCCTTTTCGTATATGCATCCTCCCCTTTCCCGTACCATGTCTCATTTGGATGTTGAGTCCTCAAACCCACCGACGATGGTCAACTCAACCCGGTCCTCATTCACTTACCTCGAGCGGGCCGTGTCGCCGCAGAGTGAGAAGACAAAGGGCGCCACCTCCCCCGTCCCCCAGAACGCGCTAAAGGAACTCACCTCGCGGGGGGAAGAGGAGATCGAGAGGTACGGTGGAGATGACCCGCGGGACCCTCCTCTGAAGTCACCGGGCGCAGTGAGCGTCTCGGTGCCCGCGCTGCCGACAGACGACCCTAACAGGGTTACTTGGGACGGCCCCGACGACCCAACAAACCCGCAAAACTGGAGCACAAAATACAAGTGGTTCCTCACGCTAGTCTGTATCATTATGACCGTGAATGTGTACGTCACTTGGCTATCTTATCCTAGCTCCAACCGAATTTTAATATGTTTCGTTAGCACGTTCGCGTCATCTGCGCCCTCATCTGCGAGCACGCACATCAAGGCGCAGTTTAACACGGATACGGAGGTGTCGTACCTTATTACCACCACCTTCCTTTTGGGATATGTTCTCGGAGTGAGTTTCTGTCCTTCTCAGCAACGGATCAATTCATCTGATAGATTTGCAGCCTCTATTTTGGGGTCCTGGAAGTGAAGTCTATGGACGGAAACCCGTATTTCTGATCGCCATGACATGTTACACCCTTTTCATCCTTGGCCAGGCCCTTGCCCAAAACGTCGAGACACTACTCGTTACCCGCTTCCTTTCTGGTTTCTTCGCTGTGGCGCCTTTGACCAATTCCGGTGGTATGTACATTGACTTCCATTCTGAGAAATCATCTCATCATGATTGTGCTTGTAGGCGTAATTGCCGATATCTGGTCAGCAGCCGGTCGTGGGCCGGCTACGAGTTTCTTCACCGCCAGTGTTTTCCTCGGTCCCGTCCTTGGACCTATAATCAGCGGATAGTACGTCCCCTTGATCCTTTTTTGACTTCTAGCTAATTTTCAACTTTCTTTTTTTAGCATTCTTGAGGCCGGCGCGTCGTGGCGATGGGTCTTCTGGGTCATGTTCTTGTTTGCGAGCGTCTGTACTGTGATCATGTTCGCCACCCTCCCCGAGACGTATGCGCCAGTGATTCTCCTGAAGAAGGTCAAGAAAATTCGCAAGACCGATCCGGAGGGGAGCAAGGGCATGTTCGCGGAGCACGAGAACCAGGACTGGTCGTTCAAGGGCCTCGTCCACCGCACGCTGTTCCGCCCGTTCAAGATGCTTGCCATGGAGCCCATCCTGATTCTCATCACGGCGTACCTCTCCGTGGTTTACGGCCTGTTGTATGCCCGTACGTGTTTCCCCCATCTCCGAAACTGCGCAGTTTCTGACCCCCTTCCCCCCTGCAGTGTTCCAGGCCTTTCCGATCGTATTCATCCAGCGCCGTGGCTTCACGATCGGCCAGGACGGCCTCATCTTCATCGGCGTGGGAATCGGGACAACTCTAGGCTCTGCGATCAACCTGTGGACGACGGCGCACTACCCGCAACTCATCGCGAAGTGGAAGGGCTTTCCGCCGCCCGAGCAGCGCCTCTTTGGTGCGATGCTCGGCAGCCCGCTCCTCGTCGTCGGCATCTTCTGGCTCGGTTGGACGGGCGAGTACTCGAGCGTGCCCTGGTACGTCCCCGGCCTCAGCACAATCGTCATCGGCACATCTATCAGCTTGATCTTCATGTCGTTCTTGGTGCGTCATCTTGTTTTGGTATTTTTGCGACATGTGCTGACGGTTGGTGCAGAGCTATCTCGTCGATACGTACCTGATGTTCAGCGCGTCTGCGTTCGCTGCGAATACCGTCGTACGCTCTGCAGTTGCGGCCGCCTTCCCGCTGTTCACGGTGCAGATGTTCGAAAATGTGCGTGTCCGCTGTGCTGGTTTTGTTGAAAATCCGTTCTTATATTTTTCTAGCTGGGTGTTAACTGGGCTTGTACGCTCATCGGCCTGGTCGGCCTTGTCTTTGCACCGTCGCCGTTCCTATTCTACAAATACGGCCCAAGAATCAGAATGCGCAGCACATTCTCACCTTGTATTGTAAGTGACCTTTTCTACTTATTTAGTTCTCCCTCTGATAATATATTTTCAGGATCTTAAAATCGCAGAACAACTTAAAGAGGAAGAAGAAGCTAACGAAAAGCTCGGCGCCGAAAAGGCTTAAGGGACTTATTCATCCGTCCAGGACTATACATCTCACATTCATGATTTACCCCACACGCCCTAACGGTGTTGCTTTATATTTCCAACTTATCAGACTAACGCATATTTTATATCCCCTTTTTATTTCCGTCGTGGTTGTTAATCTGCATTACCCCATCTCCACCAATCCCATCCCATCTACATACGTACTCCCTCCCTCGCACGCCATAGAATTTTCACGTCTTATATCGCAACATCATTGTAGTATATACCCACATAGTTCTAGTATAGGTTATCGCTGTAGCCCAAGTTGAATGAACAAAAAAATTCATATTTGATTCACCGGGTGTAAACCGAAGTAAAACCTTACAAACGGAATATTCTGTCTGTTATCTATGAGTTGTTTACTTTGTTTACTACTTGGAGGTCGTTATGAACTATTTCTTTGACTCTATGTCAAATCAATTATCGAATAACACTAAAATAAATCAATGACATTGATATAGTTGCGCATGCAGTGATATTTGAGCACCACATTCTTCACCTTTATTTAAGCAGGTGTTCGTAGCTCAAAATTTGTCGCAGTCGTCCTTTGCTGCTCAAAGTGAGGAGATGCACGCGCGATGACTTTCGTGCATGATATGATTGGGCGAGGGGTCGGCTATTTGTGGCAATCATCCGGTATCACGCGACAACGGGATTCGGGTCCCCTCTCCTGCGAACGCCCAGCGCCATTTCCGTATTCCTCCATCCGCTGTCCTCGTCTTCGCAGACAACATGCAGTCTATCCTCGCCCAAACTCGCTTCAGTGTCGGAAGACGCGCCTTTTCGACGTCCGTTGCACGATGGCAGGCGGTCCCCCAACAGAAGCCGGTCCTGATGAAGGAGTTCAAGATTTATCGCTGGGTATGCACGGCGCATTGAAGGGTTCTCTGTCCACTGACCAACACCCACACGTAGAACCCTGACCAGCCGGAGAAGAAACCCGAGCTGCAGTCGTACAAAATTGACTTGAACCAGACGGGGCCCATGGTGCGTTCCCAGCCTACTACTGCAGCGAGGTCTCAGGTGCTAACGGTCCTGCTGCAGATCCTCGATGCGCTCATCAAGATCAAGAACGAGATGGACCCGACGCTGACCTTCCGCCGCTCGTGCCGCGAGGGAATCTGCGGCTCCTGCGCCATGAACATAGACGGCCAGAATACGCTTGCGTGCCTCTGCAGGATCGACCGCGAGGGTAGTACCAACACGAAGATCTACCCGCTACCTCACAGTGCGTTTACCGCCCGCCCGCTGCCCGTGCCCGGATGCTGACTCCGCAGGGCAGTGTATGTCGTCAAGGACCTCGTGCCGGACATGACACTCTTCTACAAGCAATACAAGTCCATCCAGCCGTGGCTGCAGAATGACAAGCCGCCAGCCGAGGGTACGTGGTCCGCACTCCATATCGCGTGTCAATTTGCTGACGTTGCGCAGGCGAGTTCCTCCAGTCGCCAGAAGACCGCCGCAAGCTCGACGGCATGTATGAGTGCATCCTCTGCGCGTGCTGCTCGACCTCGTGCCCTTCATACTGGTGGAATCAGGACGAGTACCTTGGTCCTGCAACTCTGATGCAAGCGTACAGGTGGATTGCCGACTCTCGCGTACGTATATTGCTCAAGTCATGGAGATAGTGCGGCACTGAAGACGCTCGATGTTTACAGGATAGCCACGGTGCGGAGCGTATGGAGAAGCTCCAGAACGAAATGAGCTTATACCGTTGCCACACAATCTTCAACTGTTCGTATCTCCACTGCTGTATCCGCTGAACGTCCACTAACGCCTTTATTGTGTTTTCTTCCACCAGGTTCGCGTACCTGCCCCAAGGGCCTCAACCCAGCAGCAGCCATTGCGAAGATGAAGCTCGAGATGGCTACCGACTAGGTGATTCAGCGGTGTGAATGGAGTCAGCAGGAATAAATGAATGAAGTCAGTAGCACGCTGAAATGCCGCACACGGCGAGTTAGATGGTGTGCATAATTATTTCTTCTAATAGCAGAGGATGTGTGGAATTACATAGGTTGTATAAAAGTATTTGCCCGAAATGCGTCTCCTTCATGAGTACCAAGTACCCATCTACTCGAGTATCCATCATGAATCATGGAAGCCATGCTTTATAGTACACTCGCATAGCGAATAGCTTGCGGTAGGCAAATGAGAAACGTACTTTTCTCGAGGAGGAAACTGGATTAAAGCATCTGAAATGGCAAGAACCGGAAGGCGAACCGGTCCTGCCGGGTCGGCGGTGATGTCATGCCCCGACCCGCCGGCCGACACGGATAGTGTATGATACCAATCAACCTAGTGTGCATGAAAATTGCGCGAAGCTTTGAAAAGTGACTCATAGCCAACTCATAACTTGCTCATAAGGGCGGTCGGTCGAGGAAAACTACTCAACACAACCACAATGGCCACTTTCGCGAAATCTACCTTTAACGCTTCTGTCTACTCAGCGTCGCGCCCGACGTACCCCTCCCAACTCCTTGAATATATCTTTGACTTCCATCGGCGCGGAGCAGGCCAAGGTGCTGCCAGCTGGCAGCGCGCGGTGGACGCGGGCTGCGGAACGGGTACGCGTATTGACGACGAGCTATGATCTACTGCTGTTGAACAGGGTGCTACTACACAAGGCCAGGCCACGGCGCACCTGAGTGGGTTCCGCGAGGTAGTCGCGATCGACCCGTCCGCTGGAATGCTCGCGAAGGCGAAGACGGCACTTCTAGGTGACTCAGAGAGCCGCGTTGGCGGACCCAAGTATGCCTTTGCCCAAGGGTCTGCGGAGGACATGAAGGCGGCCGTGCCCGAGGACGGTAGCGTCGATTTACTGATTGCAGGTACTTGGTTTGCATTCTTGCTGTGATCGTTGCGTTTAACTGACCGCGTCGCGCGCACGCAAGCGCAGGCAGCGCATTGGTTCGACTGGCGCCAGGTCTGGCCGGAGACGAGCCGCGTCCTCCGCCGCAACGGGACCGCGGCGTTTTGGGTGCGTGCGGCGCACAAAATCTGGCGTATCCGACTGACCACACACCATCGATTCACCCATTGCGCAGGTGTACGCTGAGTTCCGCCTGCCCAAGTACCCCGCGCTCGCGTCGCGCATCACCGACTACGCGCAGGGCACCGACCCGGTGCGCAGCCTGGGCCCGCACTTCCAGCGCCCGGGGCGCACCATCCTCGAGCGGCACCTTGTCGACGTTCCCGAGCCACCCGCGGACAGCGGCCTACAGGCGCTCGCGCGTGTGCACTTCTGCGGCACCGCGGACGCGCCGCCGTTCCTCCCGCCGCAGGCGGACGTGCGCCCTGTGCTGATGCAGAAGGAGATGCGCTGGCGCGACCTGCTCGCGTACTTCCGCACGTGGAGCCCGCTGCTCACGTACCACGAGAAGTACCCCGAGGACCTGCAGCGCGCGGACGACGTGCGGTTCCTCGCGGAAGACCTAGCGCGCGTTGAGGGTGAAGCTGGTGCGTTCGGGTGTTTCTGAGGTGTCGGATGACCGCTGACGTGGGGATTTGACACTCGTAGAGGATATACGGGGTGGGGATATCGCCGTGCGGTTTTGGAAGGACCTTCGCCAGGGCGCGTTGGAGGCGGCGCCAGACGTGCCTGTGGGACCAGACGACAAGGTCATGGTTGAATGGCCCGTTGCTCTTCTTCTAACCCGCAAACAATGATTGGTTGCTTGAAATGTACGGTAATAGTACGTACGCTACTGATTTCTACCCGCTAGCAGATTTTTGTCGAATCCCTATTCGTGTGCGCGCCAATCGCGCCAAACGGATTTATAAACCATACCATGGGGGAGGCTTTGCGTGGGATTTAAACTTGCGCGCATATCCGTTATGAAAATTGAAGAAACAACATATAAGTTGGGTAAATCCGCTTGCAGGAAATGCAAAAGGACTTCCGATGGACAAACCCGGGAGTGTAACGAGCGCCTAGTATATGCCGTAAATCTGACTCAGCAATTCATTAGAACGTGTGGGGATTCGCTTCAAAGTTCAGATTGCTTCCTTCCGTACCTGTATCAACCCTGGGGTCGATGGTTTCACTATAACTTCCGTACTCTCTGGGAGGGCAGCAACAACTCCTCCAATTCTATCGACCCAGGTATAAAAAATGTCTGAACATCTGGATCCCGGGGCCGAAACGTTGTTGGGCGGAGCGATGAGGAGGACGAGCTCGAGTCAGGGCTACTATTGTCGTACGTGTACTTTTTCTTCCGCGCGCGTGCATAACTGAACTCAATCTGCAACGTCGGATCGCACGGACACTGCTGCGGATTGCTATGCCAGTGGCGGCCCTCATCGTTATCCTGTGGGACTACCTGAACACACTGTCGGACGAGATCCGGTACATCTGGACGTGAGTGAATGTTTCTGGACGTTCTGCGCACGTATGGAACGACCCGCTATTGTAGGTTGCGCATAGACCATTCGAAGGTGACGTATCTCGCGTCGCGGTATCTTAGCATTGCTTTCCAGGTGTGAGTATTTGCCGTCTTCCCAGCATTTTGTGTTGATGTTCATTTGATGTGCTCAGCGTCATTGTCGTAATAACACTTCGCGAAGACATGGCAGGGTCAGCAGCGCCAATACCCCACCAAGTCTGTAAACGCCGGCATATACTGCAAACTATCTCTATCTACATAATATATGCATTGGGGAATGTCAATCTTATGAAACGAGGTCAGTATGTTGGCCACTCACTTGTTCTAAAATGAACTGTAATTTACCTATCCCCAGCTTATATCCTCCATAGGCGGTCGAAGGCAATATTAGCCCTGCTGTGTTTCCTAACTATTTTGGAGTATGCCATTGCGACCTGGCTGGCGCCAGTTTCGCTCAATGCGCTCGTGTTTGACGGACGTTGCAACTCTATCCATGTGCCGTGGATTGTATTTGGCATGCTGTAGGTACTCGGGCGATACGTATAGATCTCAAGCTGATCTCTGTAGGATTCCCATACTTTGCACGCAACTCGCGATATGGACCCTCACTTATTCCAAACTACAGTACGGCAGCATATCGCTGAATAGTATCAACATGTTCGATGGTGGTAAATGGACGTGGCTGTCGCTCTTCGGTGAGTTTCTCTTCACCTATGCCCCTGTCATCTGCGGATACTCAAGTATAGTGCACGCATAGCGTTGCTTCTTGTTTTTGTCCCGCTTTCGTTCAGTCACCAGTACATTCGCCCTGACCTCGTATATTCGTAAGTTGTATCATCTTGTACGGCATTGGTCCCGCTGAATCTGTATTATTATACATAGGTGGCCGATAACCATCATGTCCGTTGGAGTGGGTTTGAACTTTATCTACGTACGTGTTTCGAATGCAATTGACGGTTTGAATTCTATAAATAGACTTGCCGGCTCGTCCTCCGAACAGAGGAGGTCAGGCGTTGTCTGCTGTTGAAGCAATCCCACCCGCAGCCTCTGGATATCCGCCACCCGCCCGCCCCTACTGGTGCGCTCGTATCGGCGGCGCCCATGCGCTCGGATAATCGAGAGGTTATAAATATCCCCGCAAATGAAGAAGCCCCCCCGAAACGACCTTCGACAGCGACGATCCAGAGTGATTACAATCACAGCGCCAACGTGCGTGATGGTCTGAACAGCGGCACCGACCACATCGAGATAGGGAGCGTGCACACTAGTTCGAGCGTGGACTCTACTGCGCTCCGCGCTTACTGGGACGACCTGTGGGGTGCGCGCGACTCGTGTGACCGTTCGGACATCAGTTAGACTCAACTTAAATGAAACTCAGGCGCGGAGTACTTACGGTACGGTCATGATTGCGTTTGGGGTCGTGTTAGTTATATACTTATAAATATATTATTTGCGAAATCGCCGGTTATAACACTTCCTTGCATGAGAGCGATGTTACAGGCTCATCTGTTTCTAAGAAACTAGGCCTGGTCAGCTACCGGCCCCAAGTGCGCAGGGCAATAAGGTTTGCCACACCCTCTGCGTCCGGTATGCTTGATATATGTGCTGTTCTGACTCTTCGGCGACCCAAGGCGCGAATCAGTTATACTGCGACCTGGCGCGGATGGCGAGCAATTCGGGAGCAACGAGGCTAAGTAATTGACTCACGAAATGGGCGCCTATACCACTAGTGGTGCCTGACCCGATTCGGCAATTTGCGATAGCTAGCGTGGCGGGGGCGCTGATGTCAAATTAGGGTTGGACGACAAAACTGCTTCCGTTCTCCCTCTTCCATGACTACGTCAACCCTGACCAAGCATTTCGTTATAAAGGCCCCTCAGAAAAAGCTGGGGGGCCAGCACCCTCTCGACTGAGAACATGACTATCCCATCGCACATGTTACCTCCAGGCAGCGGTGTTATGCACGCCGCGGCCTCAATGGGGACTGTAGCTGCGAGCGTAAACTATTCCTGTGGTGCGTACCTATCTTCCGTTTTCGCGTTCGCAGCTAATCATTCGCTTAAATATGTGGTATTGATTACTACGTCAGTCGCTGCTCTCATCGGCATCGCATTGGACTATGTCGACACAATGCAAGAGGAGGCTCAGTACATCTGGAAGCCGTTAGTAACTGTTGCTGGATATCTCGGGTCCCTGCTGACACCCGTGGCTAATATCTAGGCTACGCATTGACTTCCCAAAGATGACGTTCCTCGCATCGCGGTATCTCAGTTTCGTCTTCCAGCTGTAAGCACATGCCCTTTCAATAAAGAGACGAGCTGATTCCCGTTTGTCATTGATGTTCAGCTTCATCGTTGTAACCTCATTCGTGTCAGACAGGGAAGGGTCAAACGGGCATGTGCCCGTCGACGTATGTAGGCGCCGATTCACAATCCTAACCTTCGCCGCGTACACCATAAATGTCATTGGAAATGCCAACCTTATGCAGCGAGGTATGTCTGTTCGCTCTACGGTTGATCACGCAAAAAAAAAAAACATTCTTCTCAGCCTATATTCTGAACATGCGATCAAGAAAAGTCTTGATCTTCTTATCTGTCCTGGTAATGGCTGAGTACGGCACCGCGGCAGTATTCGGGACAAACACGATGAAAATGTTTGTATTCGATAAGCACTGCAATGCGACGAACGTACCATGGACTATATTTATTACAATGTGAGCGACACCAACCTACATTGAGTAACGGACTAACTCCTACAGGACTCCTAAAATCTTCCTGCAAGGAGCTATATGGGCCCTCACGTATTCTAAGCTTGAACGTGGTAGCGAAGCGCTGAGGAGCAATACTAAGTTCGATGGTGGTAAATGGACCTGGTTCATGTTTCACGGTGAGGGTTTCAATGTCTGTACAGGCCCTACATATGTCCTGACGATTCTAAAGGATTGACTATCATATTTATCCCCTTGGCGTTCACCCGCCAGTGCGTTAGACCTGACCTCGTATTTTCGTGAGTGGCATCACTCTCTGGGTTTACGTTCTTGTCGCTGAATAGTTGCGAAACATCCTAGATGGCCTATAACTATAATGTCAATAGGGGTGAGTGGAATTATCTCAAAACGAGGGTGTTGATCTTGATCAATACATTCATTTATAAACAGACCTGCCGCATAGTTTTGAGCTCAGAGAAGATCAGGCACGACCTTATGTGGAACATGAATGCGCATCGCCCCTCGGGTTCCGTACCAGGGGCGTCCGCCGACGCAAACACGTACGACAACGCGGTATCTCGAGTCACTGCGTGGTCGACAGATGAACCAGCCTCTCCGCCCATAACTCTGACAACACTGACCTCGAGCGATCTCAACGATTGGCACAACGCCGAGAGAAGCGGACTGCCCAGCGACACGGGGAGCACGTTCGATGGCCAACACAGTGGAGACAGCAACAGCCATATTGAGATTGGGAGCGAGCGCGCGAGTTCAAGTATGGACTCTGTTGCGCTGCGTGCATACTGGGATGAATTATATTCCACCACGGCCTCTCGAAGCGCTGTGTGGCTAGGCAACCATGGTGTAGATGCCGGGGCAGCTCAGCCAGCCTCTCCGACTATATCCTTGCCATCGTTGACCTGGAGTGACTCGGATCTTGATCACGACGCCGAGGGTAGTAGAGTGTCTAGCGACACCGGCAGCGTGTTCGATGATGGCCAGCAGAGTGGAGACAGCAGCGACCGCATGAGTATCGAGATTGGGAGCGCGCACACCAGCTCGAGTATGGACTCCGTTACGCAGCGCGCATACTGGGACGAACTGTATACCACGCACGCCTGACTTTAGCTCCGAGACGGTATCACTGAAGCGGTTGTGGCCCGCCTACAAATATACTTATACCATAACATATGTATCCTTATAAAGAGTCGTACTGGACAGGATTGCCGCGATATGCACTGGGTTCGTTGGTAATTTTCCATGGAGCATAAGAGATCTCGCCAGAAGTCGACGAAGATTTTCATGTTCAGATCTTCAGATCTTCTAGTACCAGTTGTAAATATAAGTTCTTACAGGCCCTGTCGAGAATTAAAATCGATCCATGCATAAAGTCAATGGTGAAGGTAAAATTTCTGGATTACTCTGGATTTCTTGTGATTGAGGGTGTTGTTACAGCGAATAATATGGGTACAAATTGGCTTGTCCAGATATATAGCTATACATATGAGTCATGACATGGACACGTTGATGAAATCCGATCATACATATAGGGAATGATAAAGACGTTTACGGGTCCTCTGAAAGGTATGGGTAGCTTGTTGGGCGCTGGAATCCAGCAGTATTCGATAGGTTAGATACGCCAGTCTGCTGCAGTGCTGGGTGCGAACAATATCTTGAGGATGAAAGAGATGCTCTGATTGGGGTCTCAGCTGATGACGACAGGATAGTGGCTGCGTGAAAGCTTTCGAGAGAGGCAAGGTAGGTCGTCAGAACAACTGTGTCCGTCAAATCTGTCAAATTGCTGCTACTAGATGATAGCACTTCCAGAGGAAGTTTTTGCATATGCATGATGAGACGGCATGTCTAAAATCCATTCATGATTAATGAGTGAAGTAACGGTTGCGAAGGATTGAGAACGCACGGCGATCGACATAAGAGTGATGGGCCATCTGTCGACGCCCGGGTTAGTCATATGTCGATAAGAATAATCGCAATGGAAGACAAACACGAAAATGATATGCGGCTTAGAGACTTGCATAAATAGAGAATATGGTATAATGGTCATCCATAAAGCTGTTCCGACTGGATCGATATTTGCTTAGCAAAAAAGCAATGAACTCACAAACAATGAGGACGAAGACGCGAGCCCCATCGTGAACGACCATGTGTACCAAGGGCGACGCTCCAAAGGCGACTTTCCTCTTGGCGAGTGTGAGGAATAGGAGAACGACCTGCGTTAGTATCACGCCGCCCCTGACAAAAAAAGGTTCGGGTGCGATGTCTTGTCTGGTACGGTGGGAGATCTTACATGATATAGACGACATCGTGGGGAGTTTGAAGGATATCGCACGTATCACTGAATGGCACGACGTGGAGCGTTCGGCTGGTACACATCGCGACTAGCCCAAACTGTAGAAACATGAGCGCGGTGAGGAAGACCGCCACTACCATACTCTGGCCGTACAGGATATACACTGTTAGGATTGTGTCAGGAACCAATATTGATATTAATGCGAAAGAGTTGTAAATAAATCGATAATTACTACGTACCTCGGAGCATGACCAGTGCATCGATAGAAGCTAGTAAGAGGCAAGCACCGATAGTCAACAGGAGAAACCATGCCGTGCACGCAAAGCGGGGAACAGGAGTCTGGGATAATGGCCCAAAAACAATATATATGTTAGATCTACACCAGCAGTAGTCAGTAATTGAATACGAGGTATTTGCGAAGCCAACTCAGGCATGTGCTCACGCATGAATAGCAAGTGTGGAATAGCGCGAGAACAGATACAGGACTTTTACACGATTAATGGAGCCTCTTTCCGTAGTTGGTCGAACGGAGCACAATGCAAATATAAGCGTTCAGGTTACACTATTAAGTTCTAGAGAGGGACAGACCTCCAAATGTACTGATATTCATCGGTCAAAGTCAGGGAGTACTCCCACATCAATGTCACAAGCGCGCTCACTGAAAGTGCGATATGGTGAGCTTGCGCGTGTTGCTGGAACATTTAGCACTCACGACAAACGATGTTTCTTAAGAATACGTCTTCTTGTAATCCTCGGGGTGCTAATGCACGGATGCTATTCATTGCCATCTCCAAGTCTCGAGTGACAGCATGGAGCAGATGCGTTCACACTTTCGCGAATAATAACCTGTATCTGAGAGGTACTGACAGTTACAACGACGTTGAAGATGGTGGTTAATTGCAAGGATTAATACAACCTTAGCCTCGGTCGCAGTGGTTCAGATGCCCGAGTCGAGTTCTGGTCATCACCGGCTCGATGGCCGGCTTTGAGACTTGGCATGACGATAGGCATCGGAGTGTTCTATTATGAGTAAATTAAACCGCAAAAAATAGAATTTGTTCATACCCGTGGCGGCAACAATCTGAGAGGAAACGCCTATATCAAGTAGTAGCAAGCCTTGAGCAAGCCTGCATATGCAACCAGTGCATTCAATTACCTGCAGTTACTCTGAGTACTGGTGTAAACTTTCCGCTTACGGTGAACCGGCTAAAAGTTTGAGTAGGAGAGAAAGGGTGTTCAACTCGAAGAACAACGCTCGAGGCACAATTGAAGTATAATTGTGGGAAAGTGCTGATGTTGAATTATGTAAACATCGAACGCATAAATAACAGATTAGTATCTGGTATCTGCTACACTTTGCCCTCCAAGAAGGAAAGTCGCAGATTTTTCGGTACGGCCAATATTTCAAATTTATTACCCAATTAATTAGCAGCCTCTTAAAGGCGGGCTCTTTTTTTTCGTAAATTGACGGAAAGCAGACATTCATAATATCCCCTGCCACACAGGCCGCCAACGGAAGAGTTTGACCTGACCGACCAAAGACAATTACATGCAATTTACATAAAAGAACCAAACAAAGAGCGAGCGTATCTTGAAGCATATCATGAAAAAGTCAACATCAATCCTTAGGCCTTATCCAATATCCATTCTCGTATCATCACCGGAGGCGCCATGCAGAGAATCCAGAGAAAGATCCCCGAGGTTCGCAGTTAACATGCCATCTTGCGCGGTCGAAGATACAAGTACGTCGTTTTCATTGAACGTGGATACCGCCTGAGGAATTGGTGAAAGGCAGAGAATATTACCATCTGATCTAGAGTCGTCATAGCCGTAGTCCAAGAGAGTGGAGAACATTTGACGGTTGGTTGAAGTCAATGGTTGACCATAATCACAGGAGATATCCATATGATCCGTTCCCATACGATCATAGATAAAACGAGTTGTTGTCGCCTTTGAATGTGAAACCTTGCGTTTTTTGAGCGGACGCTCCGTGATAATCCCTTCGTCCTCTTCTTCCAGACGTCCCAGGCGTCGAGGAGGGGTTCCAACGAGTGAATAGCCGCGTCGCCGAGAATTACGCAAATTACGCATAGCCAATGGACTAGTAGGAGGAGATGGGAGAGTATCAAGATTCGTGGTAGACTCCGATCCGAGCTCCAGCCAAGTGTCCTTCTCCTTTGTCTCTAATGATCGACTCTTCGCAGGCCAAGATCTAGCAGCTTTCGGAGCCCCAGGAGTATCCGGAACGATTCCGATTACTGTCTCTATGGAATGTCGGATGTGCGCATCGGTCAAAGTCTCCGATATCTCTATCTGCATGACGAGCGGTAAATGCGCGTTCAATGTCGATGCGACCTCCACTAGCTGCTGGCGGGACATCATGATGAGATCTTCGTGGCAGCAGAAGGGATAGCAGGAGAGAGTCGTAATAACAATCGCATCGTTGGGTACGTCCTCATTTTGAATCGCAACAACAGATTTCTGCGCTGGTTGGTAATTGAGGGACGATGTTGAGGCAGAGAGGTCTGCGCCTACCGCCGCAGACGCTATGCTCGAATCTGAAGTTCCAGTGATGCCTTGGATAGCGGATGGCACGACACCATTGTGCGAATCGCGGCTGCGCTTGCCTAGAGAAAGAGTAGGTCTAGTGGACTTGAGATTGCGTAGGAGACGACGAATTGGAGTTAATGGGACAGCTTTAGCGGAGCTTTGACCTGGCTGAGGAAGTGGACCCATGAGTGGGCGTTAAAACAGTCTGAATATTTCACAATCCAAGGTTTCTTTCTCAAGCGGTGGCTGACATTTCATTCCAGGCCGCGTCAACAAATACTACAGGGGACCTACGTAGACGTACGCGCGCTTGTCCGCCGAATTGGTATTAGCTCCAAATTAGCGCCCGCTAGGCCGAACAGATTAGCGATCTGTGTGGCGCATCACTGATACCCGTTCCTAGTTGGCCCTCTACCTGCGGAAGTTCACATCTTCGACGTAATGATTTTGCAAGCAATGGGCAGTCGATGCGCATGCCTCACATTCTATATAATGTCCGCGTTTCTCGTACTACAGTCGTTATTTCCCTCACTACATAGACCTGTTACAACAAAACTTTCCCAGAAACTGCGAGAAATATATCATGTATAAGGAATAGTCCACAAAAAAGAGTATAAATATAAACATAGAATCTTTGAGGCCATGTAAGTATGTACAAAAGTCCTCGAGTTGCCTCGATCTCTATATTTAGGTTCCCAGTTTGAAGGAGCGGTTACTTTTGAACATGAGTTGTAATGAGTAGCACGGTAGTTAGAGAACATCCAGCTCAGAGACCAATAGGGCCTTGCGTGAAGCGAACATTAAATCTGGAGGGGCAGTTAGGAAAGATGGTTTTCGAGGAAAAGCTTGCGGTACAAGCACAGACCTTAGAGGGTCGTATTTTGCGTAAGTCTGTCTCAGCTCTGCAAATCTGCCGTATGTGGCGAACACATCCTGCCCGGCGTCGCATTCGTTAATGTAGAGCGGGAGGCCAGGGGAGCGAGGGATTCTAGGGAAAACGAATGAAAAAAGAGTTGGGACGGAAGGGTATATACTTACTGGGAAAACAACTTCGTCCTGGCTGTCTGAACAAATGCAGGTAGGGTCAGTACTCCCATGGTCATCTGGGATTGTATCTGTACAGCCGCATAGTTTCCTCTGGGAGGGTCCATAAGATTACCCCCGTTGGCCTGTCCGGCGAGCGTCTGAGCATCAATTATCGGCGTGAATGCAAGGACAGTGCCGAATACTGCCGACTTGATTGTTTGCGTATACTGAGTCCAGGCGCTGAAGGCATTCGTATATTGTGCGACAGCGCCTCCTTTAAACGCAGAGGCCCCGAAGAGCTGTCCAAAGCCTCGCGTTGCTCCTGAGCCCAGTATGCTGTTGGCGTCTATGTAGCTCACCGGACCGATTTCAGAAAATGTCGAGGGGATCGACAAAAATTCGCCAAAGATGCTAGGTGGAAGGGAAGAGCCATGGTAAAAGAGAGTCAGGATGTGGCTACCAACGATCTCGGTTCCGTTCAGTGTATTGGTGAATGCCATAAGTATCGCTGTTTTGTTGACGTTAATAAATCAAAATTGATGGAGGATCGATTAAAAGAAGACCTACACGCTTTGGTGTCATTGACAGTCTGCACATAATTAGCAGTGGCGTTGATGAGTGCTTCTGAGGACGAATTCGGATACTAGCGAGAATAAGTGAAGAGCAAGCATAGAGGATGCGATGCACAAGCAAAATGAAAGCTAGCGCACCATTATCAATCCCCCGAAAAAATTCTTGTCGCTCTCGGTACCGACATGCACAGCCTGCACTTTATATCGAGTAACTATACCAAAGCGGTTTGCGCCACCCTTGAGCGCGCGGAAAAGGTCTGCATATTGGTTTGTCGCGTTCGCGGTGACAAGTTGGCCCGTGACGAGCACGACGTCGAGCTCAACGTAGGAGTTGGAGGAGAACCCAAACTCTCCCGCGAGATAGCTGAGCCCGCCTCCGAGAAGCAGTCCCGTTCCTATGTCGCTGATTAATTGATAAAAAGAAATACATCAAATTGATAACTAATATTAGATTGATGCACGAACGCACCCAAGACGTCCTCCCAAAGGCGCAACACCAAGCGGTGAGAGTTGCTGCAGCGCATCGCCCCAGTGAATTCCAGGCTGTAAGGTGATTGTATCGCTGACCGCATCGTATGTCACATTTTGCATATGGGAGAAGAAGATGAGAATGCCATCAGCCACTCTAAAAATACAGGAAGTCAACAAACATACATCCAAAGGGAGCTAAGCGTACGTGTTCCACCCAGTCATTGCACTGTGTCCGCCGGCTTGAACTGCATAGCGGATTTTATTGTGGAAGATAGCCGCCATCGCCACCTGAACGTGGGTCGCATTTCGAGGGAATACGATGCACGGCGGCCTATTCTCGGTATTGAAGAGGCTCCATGCATTTTCTGCACCGGCGAGGTACTCTGCACCTGAGAATTGGACTATGTCGGAGCCGAGACTGTTCTGCAGTAGGGTGCATGCGCGCAGGGCATTTTGGGTCGCCAAGTTGAAGCTGGTGGAGTTGGTCTGGCCGAGGGCCGCACTGGCGAGGCCTGCTGCTAGGAGGAAGACGGTGCGCAGACGCATGGCGGCGAAGTGGTGGTACAGTTACAGGAGTGGTCAGGCCCGACTATTACAAGCGCGTGCGGAGGGTGCAATTCATAAACACCTACAATGCGTGTCACTGCTGGTAAAAAAAAGTTTGATTAGATGGCAAGTTTCACAAGGAGATAATTCGGGCCATGTGTTAGAAAAGGGGTGATTATATCCCCTGGAAAACCAGATATGGGAAGTTTGCGAGTGCTTCGCAGTTTCGTATTGCTCAGCCGCGGCCTGGGGTCTGTAACATGGTTTATACGACAGGGATGAATGATTCAGTCAGCAAGCTATCAGGAAGCGTTGGCGTTATACCTCATGGCGGCGGGAATTCCATGAGTGCCATCAACGCTCGGTTCGCCAGGTGGCATGCTCTGTTCGTTCCTTTCGATTGTAGCCAAAGAGATGGTAAAGGTATGTAACACACTGAAAAGGGTGCTATATTTAGTAGGTTGGCCCATATTCATGCCGAATGATGGGCGTCCGGGGTGCGGTTCGGGGAGATTTTGCACGTTCCAGATATGATTACAACGGAATATGCACACCGTAAGTAGTATATATTGGCAGCTAATTGCAGTCAAATTTGTCAGCCTGGATAAAAATCGAGGTAATACTTGGCCACAAACACTTTATTCTCAGAAGTTGAATCGGTTCTTGAGTATAATTGGGGGTTCGTCATGAGATTTGTCGTGGTTTGGGACAAAAATAGGCGGGTTCGCAGACGGAACAACGGACATTTCAAGGATGATCTTAGGGCCCATTGAACTCTTGAAATTGTCTCCATGGAGGCGAGAGGACGGTTGCATCCTTTCCGAACGCTCGGAGAGCGCCAGGTGCGTCGCGGAGGAGACCGTTGGTGTCTGTGCCGAGCTCTAATCTCGAGTGGCACTTACACACCAGCGATCACGTAGGAAGAGCGCGCAATACCCGCAGTGTCAGTGTGAATATGACAGTTTTCTCGGAGCCGGAGGTCTAAGGCGTGTGTGTGTGCGTCCGGTTCTGTTACATGTGAATGAAAACTTTTTGGAGCAGAACGCTAAGTGGAGCAAGGTGGAACTGTGAACATGGATACTGTGATCGTCCGCAAAGCATCTAAATTCATGTCATTCATATACCGCCAGCACAGTAATATGCAGGATGGCATACGGTAGTCTTCGCCTGCGGGGTCCCGGGAAGAGCTTGCAAGGATTGGCGGATTCTCACCGGTTAAGTTCTTGCGAAACATCAGTCCGCTGTGAGAATCTGGCGGATCCGCCGAAACATTTGTATTTTCGCAGTCGTGTTGAGTCGGCGATGTTGCACAGTCCTGAAAATATAGATTTCGTAAATAACTAGACACATTTAGTAGTGAAGCTACCTCCGCAATAACAAAGTGACGAGGGTCCGCGAGCGCGCTGTATAACCTTTGCGGAGACCGGCCAACACAACTGTCTTTGGCATAACGGCGGCGAGCTAGTTTGAATGTATGATATCATGGTGCTCCATTGACGCCTTCTGGAAGCGGTGTCTTGTAGGTGTTAGAGTGGCTTACCACCAATCAGAAATACCGCAGCTATGATGTTGGGCATGACAGTTGGTAGGATCATAATTTGCTTTTTTGAATGACTTGGTTCGAGTTGAAATTGCCAAGAAAGGTAAGAGTTTGGAAGGACATTCACAGCAAGTCTTTAAGATGTTGCACAGTCACTAGCACGGGGTTCGAATTCTTAGTTCCTTCTCAACGTGCCGGGTGAGTACAGAGTGTTGGCGCCAGGCGAAAGAAGATTACGTGGATCGACGAGCCGGAAAGAGTAAAAGCATACGACTTCCAGTAACACAATTTATAAGTGGAGTTCACGTCCAGGACCTTTAACTGAATGTCATTGGAGGAATGTTGACGACAAGTTGTTGAAGAAGACGATGCCTCAGGTTATGTGGCAATGCTTGGGCAATGCGGCGTCGGCGGTTCAATTGAAGCCTGCCCGAAAGTGGTAACGTGACCCGTATGTAACTGAATATCGTGACGTGACTGACGCGCGTTAAACGTTTCTTTCAAGCTGGTGCCACCAACGAACTTCATGTCGACTTCATTGGCGAATACGTCAACCTCACGAACTGCGCCATCAACACCGATAAAGGCTATAGCGTCTACCCTTACCAACAAAGCAACGCATTCTATCCCCCCCGCAAGTCAAGCATATGAGCCTCTTGTAAAAACATTATTCCGCCATCGACTGAGGTCGACCCTGTTGGCGTCTGCGGCTTCTACATGGGCCATCAGCACTGTATGGGCATGGTGGCAACAAGGAGGTGTGTCGAGACTCGGAGTGCTTGGGACTTTGGCACTACCTATTAGCCCATGGATACTATTTTCGACTGTGCTCTCTTGGGTGGCAATTGCTCTGCCTATATCAGTTTTGCGTAAAACATTCTTGACAGGTGAGTATTCGAGATGCAACGATGATGGTGAAGATACTGATTATTTTTTTCGTATAAGCTCGTCGATCAGGCGCCACGTCTCCCTTAGCCATCGTCAAAGATGCTCTAACAAAAAGCAGCACGAAAGTAACAGCAGTTGCGTGTTTAGTTTCCGCCATATCTGCTCTGGCACTGCATATCGTCACTGTGTATGTACACGAAGTTGACATATATGGCGATCCTAAACTCTCCGTATTCGTCAAGTCAAAGTAAGCTCGTCGTAACTATACATCGTACATCATTTCGTGAACGGCGATTAACTAGAAAGCATCCTCACTATCTCAATGGGCGATTGTTGTTCCTGATCGCTTCGCAGTCTTGCACAGCACTTGTTTTCATTCTCAGAGGAGCCATGATAGATCGCTATGTATACAAATGGGCGCTTCCAGTGAGTTCGAGTTCGTCAACGGTTTTCTAGCTCTGGGTTCACCAATTTAATATTATCATTACAGCGCCAGCGCCAAGGTACAAATATGCTTTTGACTGTTGCAACGAGCGGGTTTGTAGCTGCCGCTTTCTCAACGTTTGCCATAGTGCTGGCTTGTTCGGTATTCCTATTCTTGCGTTCTGGGTTGCCGATTCTGTACAAAATGCCCTTCCTCCCCTTCGCCCTACGCCCATTCACAGCCCACTTTCTCAAAGGATCTTGGACAGCATCACTTCTACTGTGGAACTTTACATTGGTTTTCCGTTCATGGTGCCTAGCTTTCAGCACACTATTGAATTGGGAGTTGGTCGATGCTCTCTTTGATGGCGTCACCGATCCAGGGTCGGTCTCTACCCTATCTGCCGACCCCGATGTCACCCTCGTCTCAGGACTGTCCTCGTCTGATCGTATTTTCCAATTCTTCGCCTTCTCCGAACTCCGGGACCTGGCCGTCGAAGGGTCGACAAGCGCAAATGCGCGGCGAGCCAAAATCTTCGGGGACCAGCAGACGGCGCTAAACCTTTGGTCCTTCCTCGCTCGGGAAACTCTGCTCGTCCTCGACAACGATTATCAGACCTTCCTCCGGCGCGGGGCGCCCGCCCCGGTCGTCGCCGCCCCCGCTCCAGTGAGGCTTACGGCCATCGCCACTCCTGCGATCGCGACCCCCACTCCCCTTCTGCGCCAGCGGGTGTTCAAGGCGTCCGTGGGATCGCCCGGCGAGGCTGCCTTGGATGCATTCGCCTCCGACGGTCCTCTCTCCAAAGCGATCGACATCAGTGCGAGCGCCACCCACGTACCGGAGCTCTTCAGAAGCGTCGAGCACACGGTCGTGGCCCCCATCGCCGACGAGACAAAGAAGAGTGTGAAGAACGTAGCAGACATCGGGAGCAAGTGGAAAGGGAAGGCCGCCGCGCTCGCGTCTACCATTGAGGTAGACTATCTGCCTGTGCGCGTAAAAGATGTCTATGGTGCAGTGTCAGACTGGATGACGAGGAAAAGAGAGAGCCGGATCGTCGAGGCCTCGTTGCCATTCTGGGAGATGGACATCATTGTGTTTGAGGGTATGTCCTGTTTGCTCTTCGTGTTTTCTTTGCCTCTCTCTGACATTCGCGAAGCTTTGACATTCTTGACCAGTGCCTCATTCACCGAAGACCGATATGGTGTCGTCCAGCGGGACATCCCCAAAATTCTGGAAACCTTAGTTTTGTTCATGTCTGCGGTCGAGCAGTACCAGGGAGAGCTCAGTGCCCAGAGTCAGGCGCTGCCGGTAACAGCGTCGGCGAAGGAGATGGAAGATCAAAAGACACGCCTTGTTGAGATCGTGCGAGCCAAGGAGATACTAGGGCAAGTGGGAGATTGTACGTACCGATTTTCACTGCTTGCAAAAAATGCTGATGCTGACGGCTTGTCGATTTTGATATGTAGGCTTGAAAGAATGCATTCTGCATATTACAGGGACGTTCGGCGAGTCGCTTTCTGCGTTCAAATTTCCCCCCAGAATCAAGGCCCAGTTGCAGATTTTCCTTGAATATTCATAGTGAAGAGGCTTAACCGTAATACATTATTGCCGACTACGCTGTTGGTAAAATATCGATGAACCATGGATTTGGCCCATGTATCAGCGTTTTCCACCAGTCCGTTGACGTTGAGCAGTCAGAGTGGAGTGCAGTTTAGCAATGCACATTGCAAGGAGGCCCAAGTTTGGCTAGATCGAGCGCAACGGTAAGAAGCGAACACAAGGATTTTTGGACGTCCCAGTGCGTGTAAATCTTATGTTCCCAACCTAAATTTGCTGCCGCAGTGTATACCCCACTGCATTGGAAGTATCTTTGGTCAAGTTGTTTATACCTAAAAAGGAGCTGGTACCACTCTACCGGATTGTTTTTTCGAATCGAGGTAGGAAGAAAAACAGAGATCTGCCTGAAACATCTACATAAGTGTTTGCCTCGTTCACAGACAACTTGGACTCGACCCGAAGGAGTTCGATTTCATAGTATTTTGTTGTCTAGATATAGGTTTCTCAGCTTTTCTGCTATCCTGCTGCCACCGTTCCATAAGCTTGTTCCGAGGTATTGAAACTTCCCTGGACCTCAGCTATTTCAGCGCAGCTCCAGACGTTATGTTACAAGAGCCATGTATTTTGGACAGAAAGAATGTTCTTCGGAGCTTACCATTCATACTCGAAGGTTAGCAGGTCGTGTTATTGAATTGGGTGCCTCAGTAGTTGTAAAGCCCACTTGGCTTGCGAGACCCTTCGGGGAGAGATGCTGGATGCCCTCTGTGCGACTGGGTAAGTACTTAACCCTTGCAGAACTAACGAAGGAACTTGAATTGTGCGCAAAAGCCGCCTCGTAGTTGGCCTCCATGGCCAACAAGACTTAAAAATGAGCTAAGCGGAGGACCTAACTTTACGTCACCCATTCCCCGGAGCTTCGATCCAAGGGTCGTTCCTTTCATATCCCAAATTAGATCCACGTTACATATCTGCACATGTGGGGTACTTAGGCATTTGCAAGCGCCATATCTAAAAATAGCCCGATTTGAAAGGTGATGCCACCACCCTGATTAGCGCGCGTCCTTGGCTACTGATCCTGAAGAAAGCCCTGCCTGGGCGCCGCTGAGAAGTACATGAGGTCGGAGAACATCTCGGTACACCTTTATAATATAAGAACCGTCACCCGGGCCTTGCTTGTTACCAGTGTCTTTATAAGTTGGTCATGTGTTTAGTACATAGCTCCGGCCGTACTACACAACATCTGAATACCAGAATGTTTGGATAGACGCCACTGGATAGTTTCTGCTTTCTGCGGAGTGTCACACGATTTATTTGCGGTACCCCGACGGCGTCAAAGGGAAGATATAGGCTGGCAAATGCTGCACTTGTGGGGTCGATGCAGGGTCTGGAAAGATGAATGACCGTGATAATTGAGACAGATTTTCGGCGTCGCTCTGTGTCGGGTGACTTCTATGGAGAACATAGCCTCAGAAGAGAGAAGCACACAAGAAGGTTTCTCTGTTAAAATTCAGGGGTATCATATTGAAGATGTATGGCGAACTTATGACACGCATTGAAAGAATTTGCAGGTTTCAAAGAGCTCCTATTTTTAGGTTTCTCCCGTCACCCTTGCAGTCCAAGTTCATCCCTTGATAATTTCACGGAAAAACCTCGGTAAATGGTCTGATGGACGAAAGAAAAGGAAAAGACAGTTTACCACCCTCAATGTGATGGCGGGGGATGATATCAGAGTCTTCCATGCGCAGCTATACGCAGCGAGCATTGCAGAGTTCTTTAAATAGTAGCTTTTTGATATGAAGTTTTATCGCAGTTAAGCTAGCGAGCCTGAGCCTTAAAGTCATGAGCTGCAATTCATTCAGTCCATGGCCTTCGAAGTCCTGATAAAGCGTGGACAGCACATGCTAACAAGCGAGACTTTATGGATACCGACAGCGTCCCACCAGGTTCCTAGGTGACGGAGTGGAGGGACCCCCGCAACCACAACTCCCCGCGCGGTCGCGATTCGGGGTCAAATGGGACAATCCAGACCATCAAAGACCATCAGAAATTTGTTTTTATTGGAGTGAACACCAATTGAAAAATCTACCGCGAGAGCTCAAAAATCATTGCGAGTGCGCATTTCTGAAAACTTAAAGCGAACATCTTGTTGTACTTCGAACAGTAGCTTGTTCGCTTTAAATAATTCTACCTGCTACTCCGAGACTCCGCCGCCGAATATCCGAGTCAATTCGTTCCAACTAAGTATGCATAAAGAAAGTAAATATCGAATGGTGCAGATTGTCATAGTTCTGGTAGGGTAGTGGTTGCATCTTTTCTGATCGTGAAATTTCCAGACCATCCAAATTCTTCAGAAACTTTAGTATGTCGCGGGCATCAAAACGCATACTTCTGACTCCCCTAGAGGGAGTTGTCTAGGCTCCTTAGCTAGACATAAAGCGATGGTCTGCCTCAGACTCAACATATCACCTAGAGATAAAACTATGTACTGAATCGACAGCAGAGGAGTTGAATAAAATTAGAAATTGGTACATTGTCCCCGTATCCCGCAGGCGCGCACCCTCGCGCACCGCGTTCTACCGCGTTGCGCATATTTGTGGCGCTTGAATTCAATATCCTTCCCCAACGCAAAGGTTGATCAGTGGGGATCAATTGATCACCCCAAGACATTGAAAGAGGGACGATAAAAGGCCAAGCTTTTGGCGCTGCTCACCCCTTCATGTCAGGAATCGAGTAGCATTTTCATATGTGAGTAAGTTGTAACCGTTTGCCATTCCGTGACGTTTTGATTATGTGTTTATCTAGTGTCATTAGCAGCCAATAGAACACGACAGCTGACAGAGCTTAGATGCACAACGCTGCCTGCGCGGGGCCCCGCATGAATTGTATGTACAAGTAAGCAATATCCTGCAATATCCAGATATTATTATTTCACATGGCTCGATCTTCGGACGCTGTTGATCGTGGGTGATTCTGGGTACAAGCTGGCGTCAAGCATCGTTTTTTCGCCATTAGAGTGTCTACTTTGCATAGAACTACTCCACGGGTTTGCATTGTCATGTTTTTCGGAGCACACCCGACTTTCCAGTTCTCGGTGAGTGCGCCTGGTTGTAGTCTAAGCTAACATTCCAAGCGGAGCTTTACAGGCTTGGCCACGGCCGAAAATTGCGGGGATAGATTAGATGTTGAGATCGATCATCTCAGCCTAAGCTATGTGGGTCTCTTGATTAAATAAATAACAGGTTCTTGCAGTGACTTGAGTGCATACTGCGCTCGTGAGACGTTGAATCGAGTTGCGATTTCTCTAATTGAAGACCCAACAAACAATCCTTTGAGAGCTGAGCGTATGGGGACAAGTCGGCGCGTATGTACTGAGAAAACGAATAAATCTCAGCACGATTTGTTCCAGAGATTCAGGAACACTATTTACCAGAAAAGGGAATCGAGTACACATGACTGCCGTCCACATGGAACTGATATGCATACCAAAATGGTGTCGTATTGCTCCTCCACTGCAGGTGCGAAAGCGAATAAATGGGCGAGCACCGAATGTCGTGTTGTCCCCCGATTCTTCTCATCCCTCGACCAAGACCTTCATCCCTTAAACATCCCTCTGCTGCACCATGTCCCACGCAGCTGAGCCCTTGAAGGTCGCCCGTGCCACTGCCTTGACCCTTGCATGGTGTTTCTCCGTCATCGCGTCTTCAGTCGGTTAGTGGAGCTCGCGTGCAAGGTCATAAGTCGAGAAAATTCTCACCGTTACTTTACTAGGTCTTAACGGCTTGATCAAGTCCAATCAGCAGAAGTCAAAGATCAGGAAGCTGGCGCCTTCTCCTACGGTTGTCTACATCGACACCGCTGGTAAGTATTTTTACTCGCCACTGAACAAGGCAGCCACTAATATCCATTGTTAGATATCTTCAATGTCGGTGTCCTCGCCACCACTGTGTCGCTCATCCTCGCCATTCTCGCCTCAAAATCTCTCGTCGGGATGTTCGTGCCTTTTACCAAGCGCTTCATCGAGAGAACTCTCCGCGTTCAATCCTATATCGGCTTCCTATTCACCGTCTTGCTGTTTGGAAGCATGGTCCCTTACACGGTTTACTTCGCGACTCGGCATGCGCAAGTTACGGCTTTCATTGGCGCGACTCAGCTACCCGATTCCATCATCAAAGCCGCCGAACAGGCATCAGGGTCAACCAGCATATACAAGGACATTGACTACCGTCTGTGCAATCCCACTTTGACCCCTTGCAATTCTGACAGCTATTTTTTCTCTAGTGAGGCTCGTCACAATCTTCGGCTGGATATCTCTATTTTTCAACCTCATTGCATGCACTGTGCTCTTCAAGGCCGGCGGAGTGGTCCCCAAAGCCCAAGCGGCGCCACTTCCCGTCAACTCCAGTCCCACAACGACAGTGAAGGAAGAGCCATCAGCACATATCGAGGAGAAGGGCACCGAGGAAGTTTGAAATTTACCGTCCTTTGACGGAGGTCGATACCCAGTTTGTGACACCCATATACATTACGATCACCTGCACGATATTGAGGGCTCCCCACGTTGATATACCATGACTGGACCATGTGTAGTTAATAGCGAATTAAAGATCGGAGAGATTTTATTCGTCACTTTCGTTCACAATCTGTAAAAGCTGCTTGCCAGAGTAACACCGTTACTCAGAACCAGCTTTCATGCTCCATTCCAATCGCAAAAAGTTCGCCGTCACCAGCCTCCACCCTGCCCCACGGTAGCCATATGTGCGCACTGCGCACCTCCTCCCCACGCACTCACCCATGTGTTTTCGTCTTTTATTTTCAGAGCCATATTTTTAGCCTCTATGGTTGTTGACAGGGTCGCGACAGATTGCATCCGTAGGGCCCGTGGTCTTCTCGCTTCTTACTCACACGACCTACCCGGATAAGAAATGTACATAGGAAAAGGTGGAATTCTATATCATGTTAGAACAGAAAGGCATTCTGGAACGCTGGTTTGAGATTTTCAAGATCTCCCGAATCCGAGGACACACGATCCTCGGTCATTATTTGTCAGTCTTTTACTTTGTAATGACAGCAGAACTCCTTCCCGACTGTGACAGTCCCACAAAATATCTAGGAGATGTCCAACATTCATTTTCATGCACAACCAAGACTCATTGAACATGTGTATTCAAGAGCTGACCTGTGGGGACGACTTCAAACGTTAAGCGCCCGTCGGATTGATAACGCCGAGAATGTTGTGGCATGATTTAGGCTCGCCAGCCACCCAATGAGTGCCCGGCGCTCATCACTAAGCATGATTTCAATCGCATTCTAAGACACTGCGTTTGAATACGAACATTGATTTCCTCATTTCTTCCAGAGTGAAGCATCGCAGGCTTTGTTACATTTCGTGGTGCCAATATGTGCATAAGTATGTCCGGCTATATATATAGTAAGTGGTAGTCGTGCAATTCCATCGCGGTGAGTGTGCCGCAGTTATTTATGGAAAGGTCAATTTCAGACATTACGCGATGGTGCAGTCTTTGTCTCCAAGTCCTAGTCCTGCACCTTCGAGGCCCGGAGGAAGGACGCCCATGAGTTCAGTCGGAGGGGTTCCATATGATTGCATCTAATTGAAACAGTCCAGTCAGCTGTAAATTCAGGCGCAATATAAGTGCGAACTGCTCACCTCGCCCATCAGGTCAACGACCTGCTTGCTGCATTCCGCGTTGGCATCGTCGTATGTGCTTGCTTCAAAAATAGCAATGACCTTCTTCACGCAGGCGAATTGGTTTTCGTACCGCGTCCTGTCTTCAGTTGAAAGAGGAGCTGGTGGTTTCTCTAGATATGTAGGAAACTGAAGAAGATTAGCGATATTGTCGAAATACAACAGTGGTAGACATACGCCGTCGGCGAGCTCTTTCAGAGGCTCATACAGTACCTCTTTGCTCATCAGTTGCCCCATCATTGTTTCCAGGAAACCCGCAAGTTCGGCATCCTCATCTCCTCCTTCGCCCAGGCCGAGGTCACCCAGGGATTGTAGGATAGCGTCCAGCGACTCTGCACTAGGGGCGCCACCGGGTGGGGCACCAGAACCCTGTTGATTGAAGACGTCAGTGTCTGTCTATTTTTCCTTGGTATAAATTCCAACGCGCCTGGATTTTGGCCTCGTTCTCCTTCATCTTGTTCATTGCCTGCTTGATCTTATCTTGGAATCCGCCTGTACCATCCTTCGCAGGCACCGCGCCTTTCTCGAAGGCCTCTCCGCCCAGCCCCGCGATTCCGTCTTCGCCGATATTGCCGTCCATCCCTTCAACCAGCATCGCCTCCCATGCGGCTTTAAACGCTCGGCTGCGCTCTGACTCTGACGTGTCGTTCCCGGACGCGCTGGCCTCCGGCACGCCCGCCTCACCCGCGATCTCGCGCATCAAGCTCTCCATGCCCTGTGCGAGCTCCTTAGCGAACTCGTCCTCGTCGCCCTCGTCCGTCACCCCCAGATTTCGCCCCGAGCCTGCTATTGACTGCGGTGGTGCATCAACTCGGGTGTTGGTTCGTGGTCTGCCGAAAGTCGTTGTCGTAGCTGCCGATGGTGGTGGTGGGGGCGGCGGGGATGCAGGCACCTGGGAAGAGGCACCCGGGTTGAATTGCGACAAAACATCTGGATTTGAATCAATGGTCAGATCGTACGCGAGTTTGCGCGGTGAAATCCTGTACCATCGAGATCGTCGAGGTCGTCTTCCGGATCGACAGTCAAGTTCTCGAGCGCGGGGTGCGGTGCAGATGTTGCCATGTCGAAGATAACGGGTTACGGGAATAGGCAAGATCAAGGGGATTTCGAGAGTTTTCAAAGCTTTGGATGAGTTTAGCAGCTGCCTTGATGAAGAGTGTGTTAGCCAAGCAGAGCTACGAACAGCGTAGCAGTAGTAGTGGCGCAGGCAAATCGAAAATCGAGCCCCTAAAGGTTGAATATACCGGGCACTATTGCCGGGAATGCCGAGTCCGGCCAACCCCGAATACTTGGCTTCACCGACTGAATCACACCCTTTTTGCCATTTAGCTCCCAAAAATATGGATGAAATAATCAAGAAATAATAGGCGCTTTATTCATCATAAAATTCTGCTAAAACATGTACGCCCACCCTCCACAGCTCTCTGTCAATGACGGGTCTTCAACAAATCAATAGTTGCCAAGAGCGCGTTTGATACCCCCGGAGGAGTCATGTCGCAGCTCATAGCCGTGACAAGCGCTCTTTACTGATCCTAGCGCCCGCACAGCTCAATGTCTGCCAACTCAGATAGGCGACCGCAGAGACTTTCTACCGATGATACAAAAATCGATGTAGAACTTGAAGAAGTTCGCGCCCAGTCTCCGCAGTCTACTGAACGACAGCCGCGGTTCAGCTTCAACCAGGCATCCGTAAACGAGAAGTCGTGCAAGCCAGTAAGTTCCTCAGTTCAAGCAGCACAGGAAACTGGAGACTGAAGGAATGATTGTGTCAGGCACCTCGGCGACAAAACACAATTCCTAATCTCAAGGGAGCTTCGCCCATTCCTGCATCACATATAGGTGCTCAGGAAGAGGTGAGAATGCAGTCCCCGTCGATCGATGTCCGATTCCTCATGTACATCTAGTTTGATAGCACTCCGTGGCGAAGTGGGGAACCGCATCGATACGAGACACCTAACAAGCAAGGGGATTCGTGGCGCAAATGCCTCGCAATGGCCGAGAAATATGACAACGAGCTGTGTGAAGCGTGGAGAGATGAAGTGGATAAGCTCCTTATTTTTGTAAATATTTTGCCCCGATTTCTGTGGTTGAGGAGGTCACTTATGTATAGCATAGGCTGGTCTTTTCTCGGCGACTGTGACAGCATTTGTAATCGAATCATACAAATGGCTCCAAGAAGACACAAACGACGTATCTCTCCGGTTACTTGCATTCATCGCGGCTCAGGTTGCAAATGGCACCAGTGCAGCCGTTCCTTCGGCTCTTATACCACAACCCTTCTCCGCCTCCGCCTCAGAAGTCCGTATAAACTCGGTGTGGTTTCTCAGTCTAACTCTTGCTCTAACCACCGTGCTCATTGGCATTCTCTGTCTGCAATGGCTACGAGAATTTCAGCGTGATGCGGCGCTTTCACATAAAGATGCTGTTGCCCTTCGACAAATGCGCTACGAGGGCCTGCTGCACTGGCGTGTACCTGACATCCTCTCTCTACTACCCATACTCCTCCAAACTTCCTTGGTGTTATTTTTCTTCGGACTCCTGGAACTGCTGTGGACACGGAACAAAGTTGTGGCGGCGTTCATCTCCGCTGCTGTTGGTGTCGCTATGGTATTCCTTGGAGTAACCACCGCCCTTCCAGCAGTGCAGTATGTCATGACCAGAGATCCACACCTGCGGGTTCATCAATGCCCCTACAAATCTCCGCAGTCATGGCTCTTTTACCAGGCAGGCTCGGCATTTTTCGTCGTCCTAGACACCCTCCATATCTGGTGGTCGCGCATTGAAGAGGATCCATCATCTCGCAGACTGCTCAAATCACGGGGAGATCTCAACTGGCTCACTTTCGATATGCGATGGAGGCAGCTTCGGGACGCGCAAGAGGTAGTCCGGGGCAATCCAAAGACATTGGAAGATTCGGACGATATCATACGTGGGCTTCAGTGGCTCAATGCAACGTTCAGCCACAGTGTAGAAGCCATTTATCCTATTTATCATGCCATTGCCGACTTGGAACTCCCCGCGGCGGCGACGACAGTGTCCGGTTTCTATTTAGATGGACAAATCGATAACGCCACGCTCCGGGTCATGTTAGACGACCGGTTTTCTCCCACAGAAGGGCAGAAGCGGGACATTATTTCCGCATATTATCTCAACATGCACCAGAGCTCGCACCCGGCGCTCAAGATATCGTACATTGAGACCGTCATCCGAATCTTGAACTCACAAGACGTACCGCGGCCGTTCTACGACTGGCTTTCCGAGATCCTGCAGGAGCTCGCATCGCCGTCGCCGTCGTCGACGCAAGGGCATGCTGCCGCACGACAGTCCTATATCAATCCCGAAATAAAAGTGCAAGTTCTGCTTTGTGTGAAGAACATCATCTCCCGGCGCCACGCTCTGCAGACGTCCGACGTCGTCGTCGCCTGGGCACTCCTCCACCGCCTGGTCGCTCCCTCACTCCCCAGTTCCAGCATGCAAGGCGAGCACGGCGCCGCCGTGCCTATCGCCGCGAACGTGCAGCACCTAAAACTCGCATGCGCGCTGTTTGAGGAGTTTGAAATGTGGATACAGTCGGGCAAGGAGATCGAACGCTGGGAGCGCGTGAAGCTCTGTGCGGAGGGCATGCTGACGGTGTTCGGCACGTCGCCGGACATGCCGTGGCTCTGGGGCGTGTGCCCGGATATCTACAAGGCGCGCTCTCTCGTGCGCGCGCTTGATGTACATCTGGGGACCTTCGGTGGGCCTGAGGAGGTGTTGATGCGCGAGCAGTGGTGGTTAGATTACTGGGATGGATACAACGAAGCCGATTGGAATCTGTTGATGCAAAGATTCCGGGAGATTGGTGACTTGGAACCTTGATAATCGTTGAACTTTACCCTATGATATTTCGACGGACTTGTGTTGGTCTTGTGCTCTCCACGCCTTATTTATTAAATATGTATACATATGCAATGCAATGCAAGTGTAATTCTATGTACTGTACTATTACGACCAATCGTTCATGCCCTGTGACGCGTGATGCTAAAGGTTCACTGGGAGATCGTTCATAGTTGCCTTATTTGGCCTCGGCACGCTGGCGTGACTCGTGAGCCGGCGGGCCGGAAAAATTACCATTTTGGTCAGATTTCGGGCTCCGACGGCGTGCGTGATGCGTGACGAAACCCATATTTGTTCAGTTCACGACGCCGCGTGATGCGTGATTTGAACGATCGGTCGTAATAGTACAGTATACTTCTTAGCAACTTCTTAGTACCACTGGCAACTTGAATCTGTTGAATGGCGACATAGCGCGCACCATTGAGCCAACCAATTCTGATTCTAATTAGAAAATAATGAATGGCAATGCACTAACCCGCGAGGTTACTGCGATTTTGCAGCGACTGTTTGTTCAAATCAAGCTCGAATTCGGCTCGAGTTGTAAGTACATATATGTATGCGATCAATTGCATCACGCATCAAATGCATCAAGCCCAGGCTTCAAGTACATCACGCGACGGCCTCCGGATTTGTCCCGCAGTCCTTGACAGGCTTGACTCTCAATCTTCAATCGTTTGCTCTATCGCTATACCGGAAGCGCCAAGAAGAAGCTCCGACCTATAGCTCATCGGAATAACCGGGTCAGACATCCATTCTGTTAATGTGCTGCCATGCGGCAGTTCCGAGACGATTGACTTCCTCCTTCGGCCTGTTGCCGCTGGCCAGTAGTTGAGCATCGGCGTGTCCATGTGAGGTCAAGTCCACAGGTTCATGACTGCTGATACTGACTATTTCTTCATGGATCACAGTTCATGCGTTGCATTCAGCTGTATGCTTCTGGCATTGTCTTCCATCTCAAGTGATCATGACGCGCACAAGCTGATGACTGGGAGAAACATGGAAGAGCGTTTAAAGATCTCATCCACCCCAAACGCATGCAATTATCATTGAACTGTTGGGAGGGGTCAAAAGATCCAACTCGGCCTTTCTACGCGATATGTTCTCGAGAATTTGTCGATCCCATCAATTAATTACGTTGGCTGCTCGACTCGGAAGCTTGCACAACGTCAACTGGATTCCTCGTAAAGGTTTTCTAGAACGGGTAGCTAATATCAGAGGACACGTATCGTATGTGATTTCTCTACTCACGGAGGCAACGGAGCTAAAGTTTCATTGATAGGCCTTCGGAGGCGAGTGCCAGTCATGTATATGGGCGTTTGGGGTACACAGCTATTTTCTATCCCGTGGTCACTGGTGCGAGCACGCATGTCCCTCCAGATTTGGGAAAGAGTGGACTGAACATAGATTGCTCTCTAAACTAGGTTCGTTTCATTAAAGTCCTCGAGCATGTGTGCGACAGCAAGCAAGTTATTTTAAAGTATGATCTTTGAAAAATTCCCTGGTTCTTCGACCTGGACCATCCAGCTGTCTTTCACATGAACAATCCCCTAGATGACGTCGCGAGGCCGTACTTCTGCTACATACCAATACATCTGGTGACCGCCACTCTCAACTTGCTTTCTCGTCACGGTTAAGCATTGCTTGATTTGTACTCTGCTCCACATCTAGCGTCTTGAAAAAGCCAGCTGACAGAACATGACGCTCTTGTACACGTATCGACCCAACGGAAAGGTATATAAAGATCCTGAAGACCAGTCTTTTCACCAGCAACTGCGGTCGCAATGTTCTCCATGCAACCTCTGCTACGTACGGTCGGTACAATATTGGCATTGACGACATATGTCTCTGCTCTTGGGACATCATGCACTGCACCTCTCGGAGCCGGAACCTCTGGACCCAATGATCCGTTCTGGATGCAAAATATCAAGCATCAAGGGAAGGCCCCTCTCAATTCGTTTGGGAGTGGCTACACGGTTTTCCGGAGCGTCAAGGTACTTGTAACCTCTATGCTATGACTCCGCAATTTTCTCAATATGATGCCAGGACTACGGTGCTGTAGGAGACGGAGTCCACGACGATACCTCTGCTATCAAGTCTGTCTTTCTCCATTGACGACGAGATCATGATATTGAACCAACTGGTTGTGTATAGTGCTGCAATTAGTGCCCAGGGGCGCTGTGGAATAGGCTGTGATTCATCGACGTATGGATTTCATATTTTGTCTTGGTAATGTGGAAGCTCATGCTATGATAGCACCTCGCCTGCTATAGTCTACTTTCCACAAGGGTAAAATTCCTCTCGTGTGGTTTAAGCCTTTCGTCGAGCTTACATTTCTCTAGGACATATCTCGTTTCTGCACCAATTATTCCATACTACTACACTCAGCTTATTGGAGACGGAAAGGTACCCCCAACTCTCCTGGCGTCTGCTTCATTCAGTGGTATGGCAGTCATCGGTGAGTCAACATACTATCTTCCGAGTGGTCCACCCTCAAATTCTTCACAGACGCCGACCCATATATCCCAGGAGGCGGTGGTTCCCAGTATTGGGTTAACCAAGATAATTTGTCAGTCTCGTTGACTCGAAGATTGCACTTAACGCTGACCGCCATGCAGCTTCCGTTCAATCAGAAATTTTGTGATCGACGTCCGGCAGTGCGTACAACTTCGTTCACAGCTTCTATGCTTCTCGTTTATCGCTCATTGTCAGGGTTCCTGCTACGAACTCGCAAGGGACGGGAATCCACTGGCAAGTCTCCCAGGCCACTTCTCTGATTAATATTGTCGTGCAAATGTCTACCGCTTCCAACACGGCTCATCAAGGTATCTGGATGGAGAATGGAAGGTGAGTACATAATGACAAGCTACCGCAAGTAGTCCGAGAGTAACCCGCTACGAAGTGGTGGATACATGGGCGATCTTGTTTTCAACGGCGGTGAGTCAATAGAATAATATCAACACACGTTATATACTCAAGCTCTTCTCCAGGAAAGTTCGGAATATGGGGTGGAAACCAGCAGTGAGCTTATTTGTGTAAAGAGTTAATTCAGCAAGTTGTTGATATATCTTTTTCCCTAAGGTTTACGCTTCGTAATGTTACCGTTAATAACGCTCAGACGGGCATATACGCTTTGTGGAATTGGGGTGAGTGCACAGCGATTTTAAATCGTCCCTTGTTTAGATACTTATACATATGCAGGATGGACATATCAAGGCGTCAACTTCAACAACTGTCAAGTTGGATTTGATATCGCCACGGGAGGCCTGTCGAATAGTGACCAAGTGAGTAGTCGATTCCTCTCGCCAGCGTGTCCACTCTTACATGTGGCATCCCCTCAGACGGCAGGAGCATTGGCGATTATCGACTCTGTAGCAACGAATACTCCTATCTTTGCTCGTACTTCCAAAGCTAGTAACGGCGCTTTGGGAGGGTCAATCGTACTCAACAACGTCAAACTGAACAATGTTCCTGTTGCTGTTGGTGTGGTCGGCGGTGCCACGGTGCTCGCTGGTGGAACCACAACGATTGCCTCATGGGGCCAAGGCAATGTTTTCAAAGGAACTTCCGGCACGCGTGCATTTACCCAGGGAAATATCCCTGCACCTAGCAAGGCAGGAGGTATACTTGACGGCAATGGAAGAATCGTCGGGAGAACGCACCCTCAGTATGCGGCATATGCAGCGAGCCAATTCGTCAGCGTCAGAGACCATGGAGCGGTGGGAGATGGTGTCACGGACGATACGGCGGCGATTACGAACATACTCAACACTGTATGTCGTTGTGGCTCTGTTTGTTTGACTGGGCCTTTCTCACTTTTAATTTGTCAGTATTCGGGCTGCAAGATCATCTTCTTTGATGCCGGCATATATGTCGTCTCGAGCACCATCACCATTCCCGCAGGAACGCAGATGGTCGGAGAGGCGTGGACGGTGCTTGCTGCGAAGGGTGCCGCCTTCCAAAACCAGAACAGTCCCAGCGCAGTCTTCAAGGTTGGCGCTACCGGATCGCAAGGCATCTTGGAAATTACGGATATCCTATTTACGACGATTGGACCTGGTCAGCTCAAACGTAATAACTTTTTAATTATCATCGTTCTCACTACTCTACAGCTGCGGGAGCCATTCTCTTGGAATGGAATGTGCACGATCCCGCTGGAACTCAAGCAGCGGCTGGAATGTGGGACTCCCATATCAGGTTTGATTCCCAGTAATTGCTCTGTTCAATGATTGACATGACCAATTACGAAGATTGGGCGGTGCAGCTGGAACAAACTTGCAAGGCAACAACTGTCCTTCAAGCGGGTCTGGGGGAACAGCGGCGTGCTCGGCAGCTTTCCTGAGCCTGCATTTGACAACGCAAGCTACTGCATACATCGAGGTTGGTTGCAGTGACGCTACATATCGGCTTGCCGTGCTATTATTGATTGGCTTCCAATAATAAGGGCACTTGGATCTGGTTAGCCGACCATGATATGGATACTCCCGGAAATGCCCAGGTATCGCTCTATTCAGGAAGAGGAATACTCTCTGAATCGAAAGGCCCTGTTTGGCTGATTGGGACATCGGGTACGTTCGATGTGCTGTGCTCGATTCGAGTTGACTAACAGATTTTCTCAGTTGAGCACCACGCGCTCTACCAATACCATGTGGTCAACGCAGCTAATCATTACATGGGTCTCATACAAACAGAAACGGTTTGTTTGATTTTTTATCCTTTGATTATTTCGCTAATTTTCATAACAGCCATATTATCAGCCAGACCCCGCCTCCCCTTCACCATTTAGTGTCAATACCGCCTACAACGACCCTGCGCCCTATGCAAATAGTCCTTCGGCGTGGGCTCTCTCCATCATAAACTCCAACAATATCCTTGTATTTGGTGCCGGTCTATACAGCTTCTTCGATGTGAGTGCCCGTGGATTCTCGTGATAGTATTACACTCTCATGCCATGCCAACACAGAATTATTCTCAAACCTGCCTCACGCCGGCCGTTTGCCAAACTCAGATTGTTAATGTTGACACAGCATCGACGGGAGTCAATATCTACAGCTTATCAACTGTTGGGACGACCTTCCAGATCAGCGTGAACTCTGCCGGTGTGATCAATCAATCCGGAAACGTCAACGGATTTGCGTCGACGGTGACCAGCTGGAGTCAATCATAAAGTAATCGGAACTTGTACATCTCATATATATGACTGTAAATTTTTTCAGAATTCCACTTTGAGCTGGAATCGAACCAGCGGCATGTTGGACCTGGTCTCGACTCTCAGCACAGCGGGATACAGTGTGGGATCTTACATGTAAGAGGACGGCGCTGGTCACTGCAGTGCACATTCACATACTCCTATGGGAGACCTGGACTTGAAAGTGGTGCTTCTTTTACAGAAATTCTACGAAGTCCCCGTGGGAAGTGGACTTACGTTTTTTATTATAATTTATAAAAGTACGGGAACCGTCCCAAAGACTGTACACGAGTCTGTATTCTCCCATGGGTAGACTTCCAGAACGCTGTTGATAACAAAATTTAATCAACAATGAACATAACAGTCTAGATAATATACGCAACCGTCAACGTGAACGAGCAAAATAACACATTCCAGAGCAAAAATGTCGGTAGCAGGAATCGAACCTGCGGCTCTTCGGTAATTACGTAATGCATAAGCACAGCCACAACGAAGTGATTTAACCCCTAATCGATACCGACTACACTACGACTGTTGCAACTACTATATGTATAGGAATTTTCTTAACAGTTGAGATTCGAGCCAAGTTTGAGCTAAGTCCTTTTTATGGTTACCACTGGAATACGACTATCTAATAACCATAACCTACTCTGCCGCTTCATTAAATTCATAAACAATCGCCGCCACTGTGGAAGGTATCGGGACTACCGTACAGTCATCACGTATCGTTCACCGACATTATCTCTGGCCAAAGTTGAACCAATGCATTTTCATTGTCCTTTGGTCATCCTTGCATGATTCGAGTTGTTTGAGAACGGCACGCCATTGAGAAGGCCTTATTGTGATCTCAAAACCTTTTTCACCAGACTTCCTGTGGATCGCAACAACAAGCATCATACCGAAACAACTCTAGTGTCAGCCAAAAAAAAATGGGTAACCAAAGAGGCGTCTGATCGAATAGGACGTATTCGATCTCCTGTGAATCAGAACGGTATAAATGCTGATATAGTTTCATTGCTGACCGACCTAGCTTTTCCCGAAGATTTCGAGCACGCCTACTAACGGCCTTCTCGAAATTTACCCCCTCTCATAACATGTGGCATAGCGATTTCAGCGTATGGCTCCTCGTTTTTTGTCAAGCAGCAACGAATTACGCCGCACCAACAACCACACCCCTCCAACCACAGGTCCTGTATACAAGTTCGGATCCAAATGATGTACTATGGCACCCCGCCTCCCCTGCCGTCCCTCAACCTGAACGCGCTGGCCTCGGCGCGCCCGTACTAGGTCCACAGAACATCCCGATAGAGCTCCAAAATCCGGATCTCCTCGCAGGTCCGACGACAGACAACGGGAATATCAAGAACTTCAAGTGGTCGATGTCTGCCAGCCACACTAAATTGAAGCATGGGGGCTGGACGAGGCAACAAAATGGTCAGTCCTGTCATTTCCGCCAATATTCAACAATACGTATTTGCGACTGATAATTCCTGCAGTGAACGCAATGCCCATCGCGCAAGATTTGGCTGGTAAGTCCGTAGTTTGGAGTGAACCATTACATCCCTAAATTATATTTTGAAGGGGTAAACATGCGTCTCGCAGCTGGATCCATACGGTGGGTTGCAAACATGGGATTACTTATGTTGTCTAAATCTATCACTCAAGAGAACTACACTGGCACACCGCAGCGGAGGTACGTTTTCTCCTCACTACACAAACTCTCGTTATTTGATGATCATACGGCTTGAACAGTGGGGCTATGTTTTGCAGGTATTTGCTGTTGGAGTACCAGCAAGCGGTATCTAGACTGACCTTTTCTGCAGGGCGATATGCGAGTTAGTACTATCACTCCTGACGGGGAGGTGTGGGTTGGGGACGTCGTAAGTATCGGTGAACCTTCAACTCTTCCTTCGCACTCACCGTTCCACAGTCCGAAGGTGATATTTGGTACTTCCCCGCTGGAAATCCTCATTCCCTTCAGGCCAAGGATACCAACCTGCAAGGCGTTGAAATTTTACTGATATTCGATGAAGGAAACTTTTCGGAAGACTCGACATTCCAACTTACAGACTGGCTCGCGCATGTGCCAAAGTCTGTGGTGGCGAAGAACTTCGGGTTGACCGGCGACCTTCAGGCGTTTGACCACATACCCCAAAACGAACTCTATATATTCCCTTGTGAGTTAGACTGGTCTAAACTACCATGAACGATCGATCGAAATATTATTACAGCCTTACCTCCTCCCCGGGATGTGGAAGACGACAAGGTCGTCCCAAATAATACCCCTTTTCCATACACCTACCAATTTTCAAAGGTGATCCCGGAGACGAAACCAGCTGGAACAGTCAAAATTGTCGATAGTCGGACGTTCCAAGCTGCTCAGAAAATCGCTGCTGCGGAAGTCCGGCTTGAAGTGGGAGGACTTCGGTGCGTGCAGTTCCGTTTTGGCTGCATTCATGACTCCTTAACGAAGTTCTGACAGAGAATTGCATGTTAGTTGATCAGCGTGATGTCCATAACTTCAGTTGACCATACCTTATCTAGTGGCATCCCACTCAACCCGAATGGACCTTCTTTTTGTAATCATTTGTTCCCTTTTGAACAGATTGTGGTGCAGGCTGATGCGAGGTATCTTTTCAAGATCCGGCGAAGCTAGAATAACCTTGTTCGCTTCTCAAAGCAACGCCGCTACCTATGATTTTTCTGTCAGCTATTCATCTTCACCATCCAAGCCATCCCTATTGTATTAACGCTGGATTATGTCCAGGCTGGTGATGTTGCATATATTCCTCCATCATACGGTACGCAACTTATTGCATTATACAATGCTCGTCAATCCTGAGCATATTTGCAGGACATTATATTGAAAATATCGGCAACACTACACTGGTATTTATTGAAGTCCTCAAAACAGGTAAGCCAGAAATGATGGAGGGCTACGTTTATCGCGCTGATAAGATTTCTCCAACCTGCTAGACCGCTTTCAGGATATTTCGCTCGCTCAGTGGCTAGCTTTGACTCCCTCAAACCTTGTCAAGGCACATTTGGGTCTCTCGGATGAAACATTGGTGCACTTGAGCAAAAACAAAGCAACCCTAGTTAAGTAGCACGATCTTTTGGCTCGCTGAGCGCACAACTTTGGGATATATTTATCCAGTCCAAACAATCGCTACAAATATAATTACACGGCTTTTCTTTCGTTCGTGTAGGTAGGTTCACGGTACAAAGATATGTGCAAATGTCCAATTTGTCAAATCGACTTTAATTCCGACGGAGGACTAAAGTTCTCAGAATCCGACTGGAAAGCGAAATGGTCAGCAAAGCTATGCATGGGTAGAGTCTGAGGTCAACACTAACAACCGCCACCACCGCCGAACTTCTTCAGGCCTTCCTGCACGCCCTCACCGATGCGGCTAGCAGTCGAGTCATCCTGTCGTTGTCAAATGGATCAACAAAAGCTCATCTGTTTAAACAGCACTCGGATGACTCACAATGTTGTACCCAGCCTTCGACGCCACTTCCTGGACACCCTTGTTGATCCAGTTGTTACCGCCGCTGGTCGAATTGTTGTTCGAGGAGTTGTTGTTGGAGGACCCGTAGCTATCGTCGTTGTTGCTGTTGTTGTTGTTCGGGGACTTGTAGGAATCTTGGTTGGACGATCCGTACGAGTTGTTGTTGGAAGAGTCGTTGTTAGACGATCCGTARGAGTTGTTGTTGGAAGAGTCGTTGTTAGACGATCCGTAAGAGTTGTTGTTGGAAGAGTCGTTGTTAGACGATCCGTACGAGTCGTTGTTGGAAGATCCGTAGGAGTTACTGTTTGCAATGTTGCCGGAGTTCTTCGATCCGTAGGAATCATCGCTGTTGTTCGAAGATCCGTACGAGTTGTTGGAATTAGAGTTGGAGTTGGAGTTGTTGGACCCATATGAGTCGTTGTTGTTGGACCCGTAGGAGTCGTTGTTTCCCGTGTTTCCCGTAGCGTTCGATCCGTAGGAGTCGTCGTTGTTCGAGGAACCGTACGAATTGGAGTTAGAGTTGTTGCTCTTAGTGGACGACCCGTAGGAGTCGTTGTTCCCTCCATTGTTGTTGTTGGACGAGCCGTAGGAGTCGTCGTTGTTGTCGTTGTTGTAGGACATGGTGGCTGAGAGGAGGTTTGGAGGGGTAGAAGATGATACGAAGAGTGCTAGGGAAGTTGGGACTGATCTGCTACGTCTGCAATGGGCGGGTTTTATATCTAATCGCGGCGCGTCAGGGGCAAAAGAAGACCGTGGAATCCATCGCGTCGTCGCATTGGGTTGATGACCTCATCGCAAGATGGAGGAGCGCGGCAGCGCATGGCGAGTGGATCGGAAAGCCCAATTCGCGTGCCGCGGCGCTACCTGGGTGCGCATCCTGACATCGCTTTTGGACGAATGTTCGAGATGGGCGGTGCGTCTGACGCGATTTAGGGCTCCACGGGCCAAGGCCATACCGAAAGAGCTTTGAGCGACGCGACATTTGACAATTGGAATGACCGAGCAGTGAAAGCCGTGCCGGACGCGTGATCACGGATGCTATCATTGCACGACGGATATTCCGAGAACAAGTCGGCGAACCATTGTAGTGACGATTATCTGCGAGCTAGAAGCTAGAGGCGGTGAGTCAGTACAGCCTAGTACCTCCTAGTACAGCACATCAGAGCACATCGTTAAGATAATTTGAAAATTCCAAGGCTAATTCCAAGACTCAAAAAGGCCAAAGCCAAACCGCAAAGCACCCGAGACGGAATATCGGTTCCTCGAATGTTTTGTCTCTCGAGATACATGACCTTGACGAGGGCTCACCAATCATTCCTCCCGTCTAAAGAGCAATAAGATAGCAGAGGCTGTGTGTCCAAAGGGGCCTGGAACGTCGGTGCACAGCGCGAAGGTTGACGTCGCGCTAGCCCTGCATAGTAGTCGATCAACGGAAGCAAGATTACAGCCATACTCCGACGGAATTTCATATTAATGGCCGATGCGTTGACTTCCGCAATCACTGCATCAGCAATACGTCGACAGATCGATACTCATTTGACCTTGAAGGCGCAGGATTAGTTCACACTTGTCAAGATAAATAGGGGGAAAGCTATTACTGGAAGATATATTTAATCGTCCGGCCAGGATAGTATCCGACGCGGGGTCGTATATGAAAGGATACGCAGCCTTTGGTTTGCCTTTGACTTCGACAATGACCAGTGGGGCACGTTGCCAATTTATGAAAATCTGTTGAGAAAGAGAGTCACAAGTAGTTGTATCCGGTAGGCATTCTGACTTGCTTAATCGACGAAGTCGAATGAAGGACATCTATATGAAGTCTTGAGATGGATAAGAACCGTCTGCGAGTGGTAATACACAGGTGATTTATTTTGCATCGGCGATGGCGCCACAATGAGGACATCTTCGGCTCTCTTCGTCAATCATCCACTTCTCAATAACTGGCTTCAGCTGAGTTCCAAGGTCGGTGACATGAAATGTTTCCTCGCGGATAACTGTTGGTTCGGCGTGAGCGGAATTTGGGCAGTACCAACGTAGGCGATCTGATTCGCGGTGAGCCGATAAGCCAATACGATGAATCAGCGCACACCTTTGGATTGCTCCGGCCGTACTCGTTCTATAACAATACCAATGGTATTCGCATATCGGACGGGGTTGTGGGGCGTGTTGGCTTGTTAGGAGTGCTCAGTCTCAGACCGATATGATTTGGACTATCACTGGGTCATAGCGCACCAGGAAGAAGGAACATTTCGCCCTCTTCTATCCGTATATCGCGAAATTTTCCTTGGTCGACTGTTCGTAAAAGCATACCCCCTTTGTGCTGGTAGAACCACTCCTGGACAAGATATTATTATTTAAATCTAGTTTCTGGCATAAGCTCGATATACATACCTCCGTTTCGTTAATATGATAATCGCGCCTCTCATTTGGGCCTCCTACGGCCATAACTATAAAATCCTCGCCTTTATACAGACAGAAATTGTTCACGGGCGGTTTCAGCAGGTCAGAGTTCTCCGACAACCACTTGTTAAAGTTCAAAGGTGGCATTAATGACATGGCTGGCAGATTAATCGGGATACGAGATATATAGTGTCTGTTGATGACAGAACGGAAGAAAGAGAGGTTGAAAAAATGCGCATGCCCATTGCCCTTAGCCGGGCCCCGGCCCAGACCGGCCCCCGGAGTCCGAACCTAAAAAATCGATGTCACGAGATCTTAATGGCAATCCACGTGACCTCGCTTCGTGTTTGTCTCGTCTCCTCGTTTCTACGGAAATAAATTTGTGGCGGTGGCCAACGCAGCTGGCCAGCTGAAAAACCACCTTCAATCTCCCCTTTAATACACTAGATCGGATACATCACTTTTGAAAGGTCTCTTATACAAATGGTGGCGTCGACCTCTGCGGCCACACAGGCTGCTGAAAACGAGAAGCGGAAGAAGCAGACGATGGAGAAAGTCAAGGTCAACCACGTATGTGTCATTATATCACCACGGATGGATGGAAATGAACTCCATGTGCGTAGCTATCCAGGCAGTTGCAAATGCGGTTACAATATGCCCGGTTAAAAGTCGAGCACGGTTGGGTAGGTGTCGGAGGATCGCTCCTTGTTGGTCATCGCTCTCATGCTGATCTGTGTATCAAATAGCAAAAGCAGAATCTGAATGAAGTCGAGAATCTGTACTTCCATAACTCTCATCTGCGAGGACCAAAGACGTATCCGGCGCCAACCGTCGTGGCTGCTCAATTCCAGTCTGCTTCCTTCCCCCCACCCCAATTGAGCTTTGCGCAATCCCGCTTGTCTTTCAGATTTGGCTCCACAGCGATCCGGAACTCTACAACTGCGGGCTCAATTATAGGCAATGAATCACACAGCAATCATATCTCTCAAGGCGAATCAAACTTTACTCATGTCACCCCGCAAGAAACTACTGCTGATCATCCTAATGCAACAATAACCACGGACTCATCAGCTGCACTTAATGTTCCTGACAATTCATCTACATCCATCCATACGGATTCGTCACAATCCGCCCCGTCGCTGTCGATACTGTCGACTTCTAGACCGCAGGTACCAACTGGGTCAAACGAAGATGTTAGTAAAATACCAGACGATCACATGGGTGCTGCGATAGAATCCACGCCGTCACCCCAAGACGACCAATCGCCTATGGATACCTCTCAGAACTCGACAAATCATTATCCTTCTGTCAAGTACGTGCGCCCTCGCCCAAACAAGGTGCCGCCTGGGTCCAGAGCTCAAGTATCCCTGACGGCGAAAGACATGTACAATTTTGGGTCGAGTTCAACGCTAACGTACGACTCGTTCTGGTCGACGCATTCCGGGTCGAATACACCACGATCTGGTCGGGGTTCCATTGGTGCCACTCCTGCAGAATATTTGACTACCTTCCAAATACCCGGCGATTTTACGAGTGGCATACAAGACCATTCTCGCTCCACGACCACGTCGCTCTTCCCTTCCTCCTCTAATTTTGTTTCTGCGCCAGTATACCTGGAAACGGCGCGAAATCCTGGAGGTCCCACATAGTCTTGTTTATATTATTGATCTCTAGCCTTGCTTCTGAAATCTCCGCTGCCATGCAAAATAATGATGCATTTACACTTTGTCACCTAATCCCAGCCGGTGCTTTGTTTTACCTTGAAAAACACGAAATAATAATCGTTTGTGGTGACGACTAGGTAAGTCAACCAACAGGGTAAAATTGGCTGTCTCCAGAAATCTATAAAATGATTTTTACGCACCGCGAGTGAGGGTACAATATATCGCGAACAGTCCCCATATGCCCACCAGCTTTTCTTTCCCAAACGAACTGGTCGACGCAATTATTGACCACAACCACGATGACAGGAAGACCCTTTTGGCCACCGCTCTTGTCTCGCGACAGTGGACCCGAGCAAGCAGATACCACGTCTTTACGGAGGTCAAGATATCCCACCAGAACGCCCGCGAATTCCTCGGCCTCCTGACGATCCAACACTGTACCTTTACGGCTGCCCTACAAAGCTTGGACATCGAATTAGTCGCAGGATCCCAGCGCTGGCTCGGGGAATGCTTTAGGCGCTTACTGTCACTCGAGCGGATTAACATCAGTTCCATGGCGCTTTCAGGACCAAGCAACACCGTCGTTCGTGACGAGGCCGTAGCTGCCATCGCCTTGCATTCGCAAGAAATCACGCGTTTCACCGTCGCGGCGCTCGTGTTCGACTCGTTCACGAGTTTCGCGGGCCTTCTATGCTGCTTCCCAGCGCTGCAGCACCTCTCTTGCGCGGCGACTTTCCGCACCGTCGCGCCCTTGCCGGGCCTCGCCTTCGCATGCCCGCTACGGTCGCTCGCGCTCGTCTCACCCGCGATCGCGCCTGTGTTCACGTTCCTACACGCATACAATGTACTTCCCATCGTCACCGCGCTTACCCTCGCGCAGCCCGCCGTGAGCGATTTCGCCGCGCTCGCGCCGTACTTGCGCGCGCCAAACGATAGCCTGCAGACGCTCCGCATCAGAATGGACGTGCCTTTCTCCGGTGTTAGCTTAGGTCCGTGCTATTTCCGTGTGTTTGGCGCCAAAAACTTTTTTTAACGCTCTGTCTCGTAGACAGCCTTGCGGAGCGATTTAGCTTGGCGCGCCTAACCGTACTGCGGCATCTTGTAGTCGAAACGACGCCGCGACTCAATCCCGACGAGGCGTTTGGTTTGCTCGCGACGGCTGCGCCAGAGGCCCGAATCGAGACGCTGCAGATAACCGTCGCCCTCGGGCAAGGGGCAGCGCAGATCGATATATTTCTTAGCACAGACGACCGGTTTGCTTCCTTGCAAAGCGTGATCGTCCTTAGGGCAAGCCGGGGTGAAGTGCACGAGGTTCTGCCTCGCTGTGACGCGAAGAATATTTTGAAGCATCTTTGAAGGAACATAGGGAGTGCTAGATTTAGTAATTAGATATAATTTCAACGGAAAGCCTCCTGCGAAACAAAAGCCCGAGATAAAACAAAACAAAAGATACACAAAGCCCTCGAACGCCGAGAACGTATGTGGCAGATTGTACGGGTTCAGGGAAAATCCTCGATGTCGTCGGTTTCCAGCCAGCCTCCGGTTTCTTTGTCTTCTGTTTTAGCGGCAGACGAAGGCATATAAAAAACATCAGGTTCAATTCCCTCGTCGATCGGAAGCCCTGCTTCGTCCAGTTGCTGAGAATGCACGCTGCTGCCTGTCCGCGTGAACTCCATCCGCGAAAAGAGCCTGTGCATGGGCGGCGGCTGCACGGCGTGACCTGGATGGGAATCCCGGGCTTTGAGAATCCCGCCTAACTCCAAGATAACGTCATCCCTCGACCAGCCGCCCGCGCGTCTGCCAAACTCTCCCTGTGAAGAGGTAACATGTTAGCGCCAGTGCCTTGATACGGTGTGAGAAATTACGTTTATGTTGTCCTGTGTCACCCAGTCGCGCGTGTGCCGCACGCTGTCCGCGGCGTCTTTTTCCTTCTGGAGGAACGCGAAGAACTCCGGTTTGTATGTTTTCTGTGATCGTCGAAGCACGGGCGACGGCAGGGAATGGAGGGTGCCCAATGTCAGCAGATGAAACTGATGCGGGTTGGCGATGTACCACTAGGAAAGTGTCAGATTTACTTTGATGGGGAATGCTATTAGTTTCTTACTGCATCCCCACCACTTGAGTCGACCCAGCTGAGCCAATCGGCGACGCCATCGCTATGTTCGAGTTCTGTGCAGAATTGGGTATAATTTTGGTGGATGTAGAGCGAGAACAAAGAAGTCTCGATTGGGGAATCAGCATAAAGTGTCTGTAAAGGTTCAGCATCAGGACATCCAAAGAAACCGTCACCCACGTCAACGTCAACCCTGCTTGACCGGCGTTCGTGGTGTTGAAGGTGTGCAGGAAGCGGTTTAGGGTCTTTCAAAACTTTATCAAGATCCTTTTCTCTCTGCATAATTTTAGCGGTGGCAGATACACTTGGCGGGTCATCCTTGCCTGGGAGATCTCCGTGAGAGGCGTTTTATGTAATATGGTAGTAAAAACACTGACGTTTGTTATACAAAACTTTTCCAATAAGGTGGAACAGTGCCAGGCTTTGTTCCCGTCTTGTCGTCGCCTCTAACATCAGGGTAGTGTTTTTCTTGCCCTTCTTCCCAGGAATCACGCACGAAAACTGTAATGCCATGATCGCGCTTCGGATGTCTCCATTGGAGGACTCTACAACCAGATCTAATGCTTCCTTCGACGGCGCCAGATTAGAAGATTTAGATTTAGCAACAGAAGCAAAGTGGGTGTTGAGCATGGCCTGCAGTGCTTTACGCATCAGAGTCGGGGCTATTGGGTTAAAGCTAGGCGGGTAATGAGATTCGCCAAAACGAACAAGCAGCGGGCGTACGCTATTTCCGTGACATATGGTCCTGTCAAGAGGTCCTTTGACAGCACTGTTCGGATATCGACGACCTCAGCTTTGTCTTTGCCCCAGCCCCTCCCATCTGCACGTCGTTCGTCGCTTGCTTCTCCCCGCATGCCTGCATCACTGACAATGATGACTAAGGGCGTCGGCGGATTCGGTGGGGGAGATGTCACAAATGAATTCATGGCCTGGTGGAATTGCGCCTGTGTCTGCGAGTGCAAAATATTGGGGAGATCTTCGAGCAAAATCAGGCGCCGGGCAGGCGACGATTGCGGTCTGCTAATTGATTCAGAGAATAGACTGTGGCACGTCGAGGCGCGCGTCAGGAACGCCTCGAATTTGGTGAATAAGCCTTCGTAGTCATCACGCGGCCCATCCTCGGCTGGGAGCACCATATGAGCCCCTGGCAGAGCTGAAGGTATATGCGCTTACTAGGCGGCGTGTCGGATATCGTGCTCCTCCACTCCAATATCTCCAAGCCCATTTCGCGTGCAAGGACCCGAATGGTAGACGTCTTTCCGGTGCCTGCTGGTCCGGTCATGGCAAGAATCCGCTACTGAAGACATTTATCGTCTATACCACGTCCGCGATAATATGAGGCTACGTACCCTGTACTTTGACAACTTTCCAGACGGCCCGCCGTCAAAAGCCTCGTTCAGCCATTGCCGCACGCTTTCAACTTTCTTGACATGTACAGCGAGCTCCGCTTCGGACGTGGGTTCATATCTGTCTACCCAGAGGTAGTCATCTGAAGCAGAGCAGTTAGAAAAGGATATTAGAATGTCGTTGTGGCAAACCTACCGACAAGTGGAGCTTCTTTTGCCTTTTCCTTGCCTTTCTTGATTTGCGGACGGTGATTGGAGGCCGGAGGTGTTGGGGTTGGGGTCAACTGCTTGGAAAACTATTCGGATTCAGTGGCAAATCGCTATGATATAAGTTGAAGACTCACAGCAGACAATGGATCGAACCTTTTCACATTGAGTGGCGCTGACGATGCCAGCTCTCCATCGAGTCTGACTGTTCGAGGGCGCGTGGCCGTCGCTTTCTTCTGAGGGCCTGGAGGCATTTTGCGTTTAGTGTGCTCTAATTTGCAGACCGCGGGAGGAATTCCTCTCAATATTAGAGCTTAGAATTTCAGATAAACGTGCCGATAGAACTTTACGGAGGTGATTCGTGAGTGGTAGCTGATGTTTAAAAGGCAATCCAGTCAGTTGACTTGGTACGACGTTTCTTGATTCTGTTGTTCAGTGAGTAGATACGCCTTGATAGAGCGCGAGATTCGGAGAAAACGCGTCGATGGAAGTATCCTGTCGCGATTCGCGAGGGGCATGCGAGGGGGTGGGTCGTAGGCAGTTTATTCGGCTCAGCCTGTTTCCGATCTGCTTTCCAGTGATTCGATGCACGAAGAAGTTGTTATAGATACAGTAGCTTTTGTAGGGTTGCGGAGTTCTTGATAAACCGCCAAAAATCAAGTCGATTTGAGGTCGATGTTGGTTTTGTTTGGGTTTTGCGTATGGCAAGCGCTGGGATCGATTACGTAAGGAGTCTATTCTTGGTTTGTTGATTCGCAGTCACGGTGGCCCGCGCTCATCTACCCATTCGTCTTCCTCCCCTGTCTCAAGCTCCCGTTCCCTGCATAAGCTGTTCCGGTTCTAAGAAACGACGAAAGGCGTAACCTCGCTGAATATTTCAACGTTCTAGAGAGAGCGCCATGTCTGACTCAGAGGCCTCACACGTATCATTGTCCTCCCAATCGCAGAAGTTCGAACCACAAGACGACGACGAAGAGACCCTATGGGAGGTCATCGAAATCACCGGGGAAAAAGGAAATACATACAAAGTGCGTTGGAAAGGACTTGATCCGAAGACCATGAAGCCCTGGCCTCAGAGCTGGGTGCGAAAGTCAGATTGCACGGACGACCTCGTCCAGGAGTGGAAACGGAAAGTGAAGGAGAAGGGCAAGGGAAAACGGGGACGAAGTGAGTTCATCGTCAAAATACCGACGACGTGCTGACTGGTTGAATTGCATTTATTGTAGCTGCAAAAGGCGGGCGCGCCACAACGGCGTCGAAGAAAACGAGACGCGACTCCACGTCGACAGTAGGCGCTGCTACGGTAAAGCAGCCTGTTGCTTCCAGCTCGAAAACGACTCGCCGATCTACTTCAACGGCAATTACCGCAGCCACCGCGAAGGCTCCGCGTATGACAACTCTCCCTCGAGTATCCACGACGTCAGCCGCGCAGGCCATCGAAGTGAAGGACTCGGAGGAGGAGCACGAGCCACCACGTTCAAACGCAAAAGGAAAGAAGCGCAAACTTGAGGACGCGACGAGCGCGAGTTTATCAGCAAATCACACCTTGCGAGGGACCTCCGTCGACGTGAACGTTGACCAAGATGGTGAAGCTATCGATAAACTCCCCGCTTTGAGGCCACGGAAGAGGAGGAAGGTCGAAGTGGAGATCACGAAAGTAGAGTCGGAGTCAGAAAGGGAACAGCCGATCCAGTCCTTGCAAGATGACCAAGAGGACAGTTATAACATCAGAAAGGTCACTGGCAAAATTGCCTCTCCCAAGGAGGATGAAGCAGATGGGGACGAAGAGAGAATGGTCGAAGACACCCTGTCGCAAGCGAGCCCTCCTCCACTACCCGATCTCGATGACGACATGGACGATATTTACGTCCAAGACGAACCCCAAATCGCACCACAACCCCATCCCATTATATCCACACTCAAAGATAAACAAAACGAAGAACCGCTCTTCATACCATCCTCACGCAACTCACCGGCGTCTGCCATCAAATTCGGACCTCCAGCCAAATCGCGACCCAGTTTTCCGAATCAGAGCACGACCATTAAATCCAAGTCGAAAGAGAAAGAAACCGACGTCGTTGTACCTACTCGAGCCCCGCCACCAGGCCCTACATCGCTCGTTGACTCTCCGCCAGCGCCGGTCGTCCTTCGCCGACGTTCTTCCGATAACCAACACCGCATGCCGACGGAGGAGCGTTCTGTATTTTGGACTGGTGCCGATGAGCTGCAAGACCCAGAACCACAGCTTTCTCCCGCAGCCGAGGCGAGATTGGCGCAATTCGATGAGGAAGTCATGGGTATACCGAGGGCACGAAGCAGAAGCTCCACGGCCGAGTCTGCAGGACGCTGCACTACTCTGGCGGAGAAGACCAGCGTCGAAGTTGATCCAGAAACAAGTGAGAAAGCAGCATCGGTCACCGTTGCTGTACATTCGACTGCCGTTCTGAACAAGAGCGGGCAGACCTCCGCTGCTGCGGCTTCTCGCAGCTCAAAGGAAGCGGAGAAAACCAAACAGGCCGGCTATGATAAGTCGTCGAAATCGAAACGCCTGCCCTTTGCTGCGGCAGCGACATCCAGGCTCAGAGCTCTCCCCAGCCGAGCGGCCAAGCCTCCTTCCCACTCTTATAACACCGAAGTCGTGCCTGAAACGGACAGTTCGCAATCACAGGAGCTGCGAATGCCAGTCCAGCCGCCTTTCGGTCCCCCCGCGACATCCGACCTCAACCCACCGCCCAAATCACGGTCTCCAACAACGGAAGCCGGCGGTCCGTCCGCAAAATCAAAGAAACTGGGCCCTATACCCGTTCTTTCGCCCTCGGTTTTCCACCCACACCTTTCTCTCCCATCTGCATCGCTAACAGATGAAATATCCGAGGAACTCAGCCAACAGGCGGCAGCGAAGGCCCGCGAGAATATCAGCCACGACGATGACGACGCGCCCATGAGCTCGATCGAGCAGTTCGACTCGCCGGAGAAGCAGACGCGGCCTGCAGTGATCGTCGCGCCAAAGGAGCCGCGGAAGGGCAAGGCACGCGCGAGCGCATCGGACATATGGAACACGGACGTTGTCAAGCGCGGCCGAGAGCTCGCGGAGGCTGCTAAGAAGGCTCGCGGCGCAGGCGCACCGCCAACGCTGCCGAAGAAGAGCATGCACGATGTCATCGCGGAGACGCGCGCGCGCAGTAATAGTACGCACAGCGGAAGGGGCTCTGAGCATATGCCAAAGCTGCCAACGCCCATCCCCGAGGACGAGGAGGACACCGGCGGGGCCTCAACGGATGTGGTGCCCTCTGCGTCGGAGCCGCAGGCCACGTTCGAGGAGAGCCGCACGCTCTCGGAGATGGAGCAAGCGTTTGTCGACCTTACCGGCGGCACAGACGATACGTCTTCCTCGCCGAACGCGCCCCGGTCCGCAGGTTCCATGCGAGAGGAGGAGGAGGAGTCGACGCAAGACTTGATGATGGAGATACAGGAAGTCCACCAGCAGCAGCGAGTGATCGATGAGAGCGCCATCGAAAATGGCTGGGATCTTGGGCCTGCCGCTTCCGATAGTAAACCTATGGATGTGGTTATTGAACCAACGACAGGTGGGACTCTGACCGTGGAGACAAATGGTGCACTCGATACCATCCCCGAGGTGAGTGTGCACAGCAATCGCGTTGACAAATATTCATGGTCGACCTGCTCTGTTCCAGGCTACGGAAGTGCCTCAGGTGGCTCCTCGCGTCAACGAGCATCTGCCTTTGCCGCGAATGACACGCTCACGGTCAAGATCAAAAACACCTATGCCCCCCGTTGCGCGTACAAATGGCAAAGGCAAAAAAGGCAGCTCCAGTTCAAGGAATTCTGTGCAACCCACTGCTGCCCCCGCTCCGGTGCCTGCTCCCGCTGTAGTGCCAGTTTCAGTCCACGCCTCTTCGACTACGGATCCAGCCCTTGAGCAACGCCTAACTATTCTCATTGCCAACTTACAGCGTGACCTGGTAGCTGAGCGATCCAAGACTGCCGACCTTCTTCAGCAGAGGGCAGCAGCACTGCACGCGCAGTCCGAAGCTAAAAAGCAGCGCAACGTAGACGCCGATACCCAGCTGGCCCAGCTGGCTGCCCAGCATCAAGCGGAACGAGACGCGTGGGAGAACCAGAAGCTCCAGTTCTCGGTGCAGCTGGACTCTGCTATCAAGGCAAAAGTATCGGCAGACACCGACCGTGATTTCTTCCGCGAGCAGTACGCCAAGGCTTCCGGCTTTGTGTCCTCCGTCCGCGACGAGAACAAGGACCTGGAGAAGCGCGTCAAGATCGCCGAGGAGCAGACGCAGGCGGGGGTCAACCTGGTCAAGGCAACGTTCGAGCTACGGCTCCAGTCGCTTGAGGAGGACCTCAAGTCGTGGCGCAGAATGGCTGAATTTTTGATAGAGAAGGACCGCCGAACTGGGAACGACGATATCCGCCGGCGCGCCGCTGAGGAGCCGGAGCTGCGTGCGCTGAGCCAGCGGCAGGCGGCGTCGTACGCAAAGGCCCAGGAGCGCATATTTGCTCTCGAGGCTGACTTGGACGAGCAGCGGCGCGATTATGCCGACCTGGAAGTCACGTGTCAGGTGCTGAAGAGCGAAACGACGGCGCTGAACGTTGAGCTGAATGAGGCTAACATCAAGCTCGAACGCATAGGGAGGATTGACGAATACGGCAACGCAAGTATGGATACCACGGAGAACGGGCACGAGTTTGTGTACAGTTGTAAATGGCGCACGGACAGGAATGAGCCATGCCAAAATGTATTTTCTACTATTTCGGTGTGTTTTTTCGTTTCATTTCTCATTGTGAACATAGCTCATTCATAGCTACGCAGGAACTGGAACAGCATCTAACGGCACCCGGGGGGCATCTCCACACTGCTTAGTGTATTTACGGTATTGTAATACTTAATATTTAGTTGTTTGGGATGTAATTGTCCTTTCACCGAGACATTTCAGAGCATTCAGTATAATCCCGTCATACCGATTCCATCATACCGAAAGGCAAATATTTTGAAAAGAAATCAGTTATCGGTCGGGACAAGATGACAGACATGAACATGGTTTTCCATTCGATAGGTTGCCTTCAGGTACTATAGAGTTGTAGGTATAGAATAAATCTAATATTCACCTTCATCTAAACCGCTTAAAATTTCAGGGGTATGAAATATTTGGTTTTCAGTAGGCCCCAGCAAACTGTCCCACTTTTCAAGGTGCACCGCAGCCTGGAAGACATCCTAACCAAACCTCGACGGTGCGAGATCTAAATGTGTAGGATTGTTCTGCCTTCAGGATCCTCTCGCACGCCAGGCACCTCACGGTTTGTTACAGATATGAAAATGTACAAACAGGCAGTATAATCCCATGTATTCAGTGGCCCCTTATAGAAAATAAAAGAGTCCTTGACGGCATATTTACTTAATATCACCTCCACAGGACGACAATCTCAACTCTACTTAGGCGTATCCGAATGCCGAGATTGGAAGTAAGCAAGGGGAAGCTAATATAACGTAGTAGAGATTCGGGAAACACTAAGATTATACAGTTATCATATGCGATGCATGCAAATGGTTGAATTGGATTCGAAAAGGAGAGATGAATTCCGGGTTACCACGGGCGGTCCGAGTGAAAGGTCCGAGCGGAAGCATCAATAGAAAATAGAAGATAATTACAATGCACCCAAGCGTCGGTAAATGTCCGTATCAAATGTATGGCGCGTGGGTAGGGAAGAGGGCTAGCGTAGTTTGGGCGGGCAGGAATCAGTAGGTAAGGGAGCGAACGGCGGGCCAGCCGCCTCAATATCGCGCCTCGCGGCCGAGCGCCGACGGCTGGTGGTGCTGGAGCGGCGTGCTCGAGTACGGGTCGTACTCCGCGCTCATCCCCGTTGTGCTAGAGCGCGACATCGCGGTGTCGTCATGGTACGGCGCGTTGAGGCTCGCGGTGCTCGCGTTCCACGCGTGGCTGTTGTTCTCGTGCTGCAGCGGGATGAACGCGCTCGAGTCCGACGTGCGCATTCCCCGCGCGCCGAGCGCGACTCCGCCCGCGCCCGCGCCCATTGCAGAAGTCATCGGGTATGCGGGCGACGTCGTGTTGCGCGCGGCGGCGCGGCGGCGGCGGGCGAGGCAGATGCCGATCACGATGCCCACTGCGGCAAGGGCAGCGACGCCGCCCGCCGCGCACCCGATAATGAGCCCGAGGTTGCTGCTCGAGGTGCTGTTCGAATCCGTCGAGCCCGATGTCGAAGACCCGGAGGCGGACCCGGACGCAGTCGCAAGACGCACGCTTGACGGGAGGACGCTGGCGGCTGACAGTGTCTGTTGGCCGATCGCGCCGTTCCCGACGATGAGGTATGTGCCGTTGCTAGGGATGCCCTGGATAGTGACGAATAGGAAGGCAGGCCCTGGCTGGAAGAGGTTGGCGTTTGGCGGCAGTTGGGCGACGTGTAGCGTGATGGACCCATCCGACTTGACGGTGTAGGTGTTGTTCAGCTGGAGGAGGCGCTGACCCATGTTCATCGCGTGCGTTGTGAATCCATTGCGGTGGATCACAACTGTTGCGGAATCCGCAGCATCATCCGCTGATCCAGAATATGAAGTAGCAGGAATGGAGATGTCGAAGGGGTTACCGCCATATGACAACGTCGAGGGCACACCAGAGGGGACGGGGCGCGTGGTAGCCGAGAAATATGGAGGGTAGAATATTTCGGCGGCGTATGTCGTCGGGAAGATGGTACTAGTATTGACGTCGACATTGGGATTAGAACCAGCAATCAACACCGACGCGTCCGGAAGAAGGATGGCAGAGGAATGGTATAAGCGGGGAATTGTCGATGTGCCCATATTAGCATTGGACCAGCGGCTGCCCTGGGCGGCAGTGGGATCGTAAAGAGCGGGAGTACCGGCTGGACCCGACGCCAGTGATTCACCATAAGGCATTGACCCGAATAAAGGTGTTACGAGCGTTGCTTGAGAGTACCCAGCAGTACCGTTATTACCTCCGTTTACCACAAGGAGCTTTCCAGTTGGAAGGGCGACGAATTGGCCCATGGTCCGACCCTCTAACATGTCATCGTCTTGTTCGTACGCTGGTGTCGACCCATCCGCAGGTTCGGCGGTCATACGCTGACAATCCTTTGAAGCGGGGTAGAGCCATGTGTTAATGAATGGATAAGTATAGTTTCCCCAGGCGTAATCGGGCATGTCTGATCCTCCGCAGAATAATACTGTAGGAGTGTAATTATTTGCCGGGGTGAGGGGTAACATGGCCGTTGCGCCAGAGGCAGGGTAGACGCGAACAACCCCACCCGGCATATCTGGAAGGGCTGTCTCGACATTATTTGCATGGTCCCACAACACTGGCTCGGGAGATTAATAGTTGGATTTGAGTCACATTATTCAAGTACATACCCGTCGAAGTGTTTGCTTGAACAAGAAGCTTTCCAGAAGGCATCAAGAAGGTGTGAGCGTACGCATTGAGTCCCGATGTCTGTACCAGAAAGTTGAAAACTTGTGGAGTAGTGTTCGTTGGCGGGTAATATTCATATGTGGGTTCCGCAGCACCCCCCTCAAGTTCAGGATCGACATTCGGATAATTTCGGTTGACGTATCCACCATTCACGAAGCCTCCAATGATGACAATGTTTCCTTCGCCGGTTGGTTCCGCAGCGGAATACCACCGACTCTTTTGCATGGAGAGCACAGTCGGGTCATCGAACCATTGGCATTCTGTCGCGCTGAAGGTATCTGAGTTCGTGCATGGATTCAGCACCCGAATGGCCTTTGTTCCGTCGAAGTCTTGTATCGTGGAATCCCATGATGCAGAATATCCGCCGGGGTTGAGTTGTGACCCAAGATTTCCTCCTGGACCCACAGCCCCGTTTCCTCCAAACGTAACATAAGACCCATTTGGCAGATGCATACCAGACGAGCAAAACACATTCGTTCGCACATCCATCGCGGTCGCCTGATGTGTCTGGATGTCCCTATAATAGAATGAGCAGCACGTTAAATATAGCCATCGCGAACACTTACCAGACAGCGCCCCAAGCAGCATGTCCGTTGATTTGCGCCGCGTTCGATTCAGCTTTATCGAGGATGTAAACCTTCTCGTCGTTACCCAAGAACATCTTCGCGTCCAGCCAAGTTCAGAAGTCATGAAGTAGAGGAAGAAAATATGTGTACTCACCATCATCGCACTAACCAACGTGTTCCCGCCATCTGCAAACGTGCCAGCAGTTGCTGCGAGAGCGGGGGTCGAGATGGTGACTAAATACCATGAAAAGAAAGGGAGTGTAGCCCGCATTCTAGGAATGCTTGCCGTCTAGTTGCGAAAAGAAAGTGAAGAGCAAGATGTGAGGTGGAAGGAAGGTAGCAAGCCCAAGCGAAGTGCTGACAGTGTTGAATCAGGGTCGCCTTGTGTCGCCACTAACAAATTTGTACTCAGGGCCCAGCCTTCGATCACTCCGACACAGCCTTCATCGGTCCTCGCGGCTCCGCGATTTCATGTCTACTTCATTTTCTTCCTCTCTTTCTGTGAAATTGGACCGCAAAACTGTTCTAAATCTCTTCCTTGTGTTCAGTAACTCCCCTATCTCTTGAATATACTGCACTCCTCGGTGTCGGAGTGTCGAGTCTACAGACTCCATGTGTGCCGGTCGAGGCGCTTCTCGGCAACGCCCAGCCCAGTCACGGCATTTCTGGGCCACAATCTGGCCGCAACTCTGGCATATTTCTTGAACGACACGCTAACCTTGTGGAATTTCTGTTGACTTGCTGTTACATCATGATAGTTACCATGTATAAAAAATATTGTGAATGTGGTCTTACAAAAATAATCAGCTCGCATGGAAATCGACAAGATCAGAAGACATTTCAGTGAAAAGCAGCAGGTAAAGTCAAACGACAAGCACAGCGGCCTATGAATTTGAATTTCTGTATCCATTTTGTGCATATTCGGCATTTCTGTAAACCTATCTTACTTTGGTTGGCTATATTTAACGCAAGTGTCTGATATTTTATGTTCTTTTCACTAGCTGTATTCCGTCGAGAATTAATACTAATAGTACATAGTGCTGGCGATGGCGACTGCCAGACAATATTACCCCCATTAATATTAACATTCTCGCTCCTTGATATGCTACTTTCAAGGACTACGGGCGACGGGCGCTTAATATCTATCATGCCCAAATTTGGACTAATCCTCTGCAAATCCGTTTTCCCTAAGTCTAAAATTGCGCCAGGTAGTGTGATTATCAGATCTCAACGGAGAACAGAGAGATACACCAGGCATCAACTTGGTTTGAGAAAAGAAATCCTGTGAGCGGTATCTCTGCTTCTCCAAGTCCTTCACCGCACAAACTTCGCTCACTCGCTTAACTCCAGAAATATCTCCGTAGGTCGGATTATCCAATATGATGGCTCTAGACAAAATTGAGTCGGGAAAGATCCCCCACTAGGCCAAATATCATAGGTTGTCACGTCAGAATTTATACGATACATTCCCCTTGAATAGAGTCAGATCGTAGACTCCAGAAGTTTACCAGATCAACCATTGACATAGCTTGTGCGTCGCATCTCCGGGCGACGGAAACAAAGTATCCGTCTCCGTGTCGAGGCCAGTGTAGGCCTGAGATCTGGACCGAGTCGCAACGATTTCTCGCTCTCACAAATATATGTATTTTTGAGCTTGTTAGGAGCTCACTGGCACGGGCACCCGAGACGGATGCTGAGCACCCCACGGGGACCCCATTGATGTCTTCTGCATTCTCCAGGGGTTTCTCAGATTGATGAAGAGTACGTTGCACGAAATGGGAGAGATACAGGCGATAATTTATACGAGATGACCGTCCCTCTACCTGGAACCTTGTTAGCAGCCCCCTTACGCCTTTGGGCGCCAGAATCTAAATATAGAATCGTACGTGATCCTCTGATGCCATCTAATCCATACGACGTGTTGGCGATTTTATTTTTATTCAGTGTTTATATTCTCCAGTAAAGCAGAATGGTAATAGACGGGCGTGTTTTCTACCTGTCTGTTTACATTCTCTGTTCCGAAGTCGGTGAACGACCACATATATTGTTTTCGACAATACTATGTACTTCTACGCCGTGTCGAATTTTAGAATGGCCGTCTTCTTGGTTGTACTTGAGAGTTGGCGAAAGGATAGAAAATACATAAATCCTTCTCGTAGTGAATATGAGCATCAGTATCTGCATGAATAACAGAATGGAAGGCCCACGTATCTTCTCCGTTTTCCGGCGCCAGTCCCATGTTGGCCCAAGTGGTGTTGCCTTCCGAACGAGCAACTTGCCGGATCGCAAGCTGTCCGAGGCAAGGAAGTCACAAGGTCGGTGTACACCATTACCAATGTTCTACATAGGGTTCTTGCATTACTCGGCGACCAGGTGACTATCGCCGGTGACATACCACGGCAAAGATCCCGGATTCCCCACAACCGTCCGGGCTCCGTCCGGTGTATGCTGGGTACATTTTATTGTCCATTCATGCTGGAGAATTTTTATTTTTATCGCACGAGCCCTCCCCATATCTGCGGCCCGCTTCCATGCCGGCCCAATGTCCACGCACGCCAGCTCCGAGCACGGGTCCCGGATCACATATGGAGTCCTGGCTATGTAGTAAAGAATGTTGCCGGTAGTACGGTTGACCTGTAGAGCCCACGAGATTGCGGGATCCGGTGACAAGATGTAGATGTGTGCCCACTGCCGTCGAGGCTCGTGCTATTTAGTTATGTCAGACTTTGTTTCGGTGTAACGTCTCCTGCCATTACATCACGTCTTCTGTGAATACATCACAGTTTACTAGTAAGGCCTTACCATACTACTGAAAATCCAGCTCAGCTTGCAGAGACCAATAATGGTTGCTCTGAGCCGGCACCTCCGGCTAACAGAAACTGGTGTACGCATATTGTTGGCGCGAATCGCGATGTGCATGGCCCGGGGTCGGAAGTCATCCATTTATTAATAGTTAATCAGGGAAGCCAATTTTATTCCCTACTTTAAGTAGCCACCTAAAATTGCCGTTTGTAGCGCTTCCGAGTCGCGGCGTACTAATGCGATTGACTCGGAAAGGGAAATTTTTGAGCACCCGTTTATGGTCAAATTGCTCTTATTGGATATCGGACAGAAGGTTTTTGGTCTATAAATAGAGGAGACATGTAGGAGCACGGAGAGTCGGAGACCCCCGTGGTATTCCAGAGGGTAAGTAACGGAAAGGTGCTAGACTTCAGTCCACTGACGTCGGAGAGACAAATTGAAAATTTCCATGATGTAGGCTGACATATGGTAACAGGTGGTAACTTGGTTTTATTTAGCTGAGATAACACACGACGAAATGATGGCCTTCAGTTTTATGTAATTGATTCCTGGCACACGGAGAGAACAGAATACTTAGAGGGGAGAAGTAACATGCCACTGCATTCTCCTACGCAGATGGTGAGACCAAATATACGATACATATCTGCCTTTAATAGTAATGATTCAATGTAAATCAGGGTGATTATCCACACCAAAACGGCTACCGCTACAGTAACTCTCATCGTGTGCCATGCTGATGTAGAATTTATTTGTGATAAACTTAAGCGTGTCTCACTGGAAAAACTATTCCCTGCGATTAGAAAAGCAACCAGAGCTATATCGAAGAGGAGAAGTAACACTGTCCCCACCACCCAACATCATAGACCACTCGATTTCAGCTTGATTGTTATACGTAAATCCGGTGGGACCAAGAGATCTGGGGGGTGCGGGGCCCCATGTCACAAGGCAGCGGATCAAACTTTTCCCGGATGCCAACCTCCTCTTGAAGTATGCTCTAATTTCTAGGTCGAAGTGCAAGTTCAGCAAGTGCCGAGAATACAAACGACCAGATTCTCCAACATCCCAACTATTTAATACCACATTTCAAGCAACGCGTGCTAGGCACCGACGAGTGCCCGCATTCAAGTTGATCACAATACATACATACTATAATATTAACCACCACCTAGCGCCACTGAGTGAGCAAAAGTTCAATCAATGGGGTATGGGATATGCATATGGTACATCGGAGCCAGTGAAGCGTGCAATAAAAAAACATTTGGCTTTGTAAACCAAGCGAATGGGCCCCAAGAAGATCCGAGTAGAGCATTTTGGGGATAGGGTATGATGAGGGTATCATAGCGGAGGACGACTGATATCGACTGATGCATTTAATCCACGCGTTTTGGGAATATGCCGAGCGGCAGGCGAACAACGGCCATATCTTCGGCAGCCAGGAGTTCGCTAAGACCGATATAGTAAGCGATAAACGCGGTTATAACTCCCGTGACACCTCCGGCTTTGGTAGCGCTAGATTTGGCGGTCAGAAAACAAAATTTGGAGAGAAATGTATAATCCACTCACTTGACAGAAGCAGCGAGCTCTCCAGCGGCCAAAAGCGCGAAAGTGATGGTGAGGACGCTGAAGAGGGCAATGAAGCCAACGTTCTTCCGTAGTGCGACGATGCTAACAATAACAAGATTCTGATCAAGATAGGTCCCTAGAATGCACAGAACAACCAGGAACTCACAGGAAGAAGAACGTAACAAGTGTCCAAGTGATAAGGAAGATGCCGAGTCCACTGCTGAGCTCATCCGATGCGTCTGTGTATGCTGCGAGGATACCGCTCCCAGGAATCAAAATGGTGGCGTATGACATCCAGAAAGCACCGTATGAGGCGAAAGCTATCGATAAAACGTGTTAATATTCCGTTGGGACAAGAAAGCTTGGACGTAGAGAGGAAATGCCAAGGTATCACATAAAGCATGAGCGATGTCTGAGCCCTGACAGATCTAAACGTGCAAATGCGGGGTAGGACACGATGTGGGGTAGGATGCGGGGTACCGAACCTCAAAGTATAGCCGGAGTCGACAGATTCCAGACCGCTGAGACAAAAACTCACCAGTTCCACCAAAGGTGTTTCCCCGCGGGAATTCCCACATGCCAGCAAGAAGCTGAACAAGACCACCGCAGAAGACAGCCATGCCGACGACGACATTAGGAGCGTGAATTCCCCGCGTTTGCGCGTTGAATAGGGAGAGTATCAACGTAGTCGACGCGAAGGAAAATAATCCCCTGGACGAAAAAAAAAATGAGCTCACAAACATGGCGAAAAAACGAGCAGCACGCACAGTGTGCCAGGATTCCCTAGGTTGGACCGCCTCACCGCCTGGCCATAAGACGCCGGAAGGGTTCCATTGTTCTGGCCGAGAGCCTGTTGGGGGGTGATGGCATGGATGCCGCCCTTCTCGATATCGTCGTTCTGGGACATTGGGCGGTACAAGGATAAAGCTGGGTGGCAAGTTCGGCGGGCGACAGAAAGAACATGCGATCAATGATGAGTATTTATGCGGGGGCTGTAAATTGCTCTCAGATCTGGAGAGATCGTCCGCATTCGGGGATAATGGGGCCTGTATGGAGCGGTGTGTCCTGCGATCGGTGCCCCAGACGAATTCGGATACGGCAGTAAGTTTATGTCAAATCCCGATCCTTGGCAGCAGGACTGAACTGTAGAGTGCGACGGTCGTCTTTATCCAGTACATGACGAGAGACGCGGTGAGAGGCGCCCAACGCGTTCAAGTACATCTTACCCAGAGTTTTACCTCCCAATTATCGCCAGCTTTCACAGGGAATAAAATCTCGGTAGGTTTACATACCTTCGTGCGCCAAATTACGCAGTTGACGTTCATACTGGTTTGGGCCGCCCTGCTGACCCTAGCCTAGATACAAAAAAATCTTCCGGGCATTACGGGGCTACAAATGCTGACAAAACGCTATACAATTCATACTATGCTCCAGCCACGCTCCAGCCACGTACAGATATGTATATTCTGTTCACAAGTATCTATCTCAAGAAGTTAAAAGCGTTTCGCTTAGCCAAGCGCAACCATTTTACATCTGCCAGGCATATACGTGGGGTAATCCGATGAACTTTATTCTCCTCTGAATCCACTAAAAGCCTCCACTTCGACTTCCTCTGCTTTCCTCTGACTACACTAGGCCGCACGGATGGGGGTCGTGGTGAGAGCGAGCGTGGCGATTTTAGCGGCCGCTACATACATCGACTTTACTCTCCGAATTATTACAGAATTTCAGAGTTGATTGTATGCGATCAATCATCACATCAGTGAGTGCCGCAATCAGCTGTTCTAATTTTAGAAATTCGGCTACATACCAATCTCCATCAGTCTCCATCGGTGGATTCACCAGGATTCGCCTGAGTTGTTCCCCATATTAGCTTGGCCATCAGTGATATCAAAAGCTCTCCGAAGTTTCTCAGAGGTTATGTATTAACTGTATTCAGTCATTGCGGACGACTGAGAGGGACTATCGACCGCGCTCTGAGAGAATGATATGAATTCAAGAGTGCTTTCTGCGGTGACATAGTTCTTTTATGTATTGAACACACCGCGCGATGTGTTTTATTCATAATCATAGTCGAGCAAGCATTCCTGTTCTTCCGGTAGCCGCGCAGTCTCGCGCCCACGCCAGGGGATGACTGAATACTGATGGACCTAACGAAAGTTCAATCATTACGGAAATCTGATACCGCGAAGTGCGTAGAAATTCTGATCTACATACACATAGTATTATCAATAATCACGGTAATGATAAATGCATGATGCACACAGTTGATCGAGGAATCCAAGTGATAGTCTTGCCACGTTCTGAAGAAGGCATAGTACCGATGAGATGGGCTGGACGTCGTGCTAGGCATCGAACTCACGGAGTGCTAAATTTACTTGAGCTAATTATAGTCCAGCACTTCGCCAGACATTCCTCAAGTTACCAGAGAGGCGACCCGGTCTAACCAAACATACGATTTGTGAGGTGTTTAAAAAGGCTGCAGGTCAATAGGTTCCCGTGTGAATCAGCTATACGGTTTATCCACAAAACATAAATATGATAGGCCTCATGGGCACAGAGGCTTCATTTCGGTGATTCTGCAGTTATTGATTGAATATCGGATACCCGGTATAAGCGTTGATCCAAAAAGGGAACAACAAGCATCTAAGTAGGTCAGAGAAATTTAATTCTACGCCACCGTCCGCCTGAGTGTGAAGTGACAAGATGAAATTCAATCTTAAGCGACACACAATTCGGTCACTTTCGGCACGTCTCAAATGCTTCAAAGAAATAAGCGCTGGTTGTCCGAATAAAACCTTGATGACGCAGTATATACTTATGTCGTTGTCCCCGCAATCCTGAAAGCATACAGGTGCAATTGATTGTATGACGTGCTACGTATCATGTAGAGACCGCAAAGGTATTGAAACACCTTTTGGGCTGCCTCTAGCAGACGTTTGCTGATAGTACTTAAATGGAACCGAAATAAAAAGCCAAATGTAATAAGAAGCCTCCATTCATGTACGCACTAGCATAGAATATCCACCTGCGGTTCATATTTGCAAGGCAAGACAAATTTGTGAGACGTGAGCAGTGGGCCGTCGGTTATAAATCTTCTCCACTTCCCTCCTCGGCCCGTTGAATTCTAGGTGCGCTGGCAGTCTGAGCGAGTTTGGCAATATCCATCTAACAACCTCGACGGAGGCGCGGGAACGGGATGTGCAGTGCGCATAATGCCGACCCGGGGCAGTCCTGACGCCCTCCCCCATACGACTTGACACCTTTACTTATGAGCAAACGTTCCTTCAAGCTTCAGACCATCAGTCACTCAAGCTCGCGCAGATACCCACTTCAATTTGCCTGGCTACTAGCACGAGCGATTTTGGTTCAATATATCAGCACGTCAAAGCCAAACAAAGCTCGTGCGCGTCGGGATGTCCAGGTTGCGCGCTACAATCTCCAGGTTCCGGCCACCTTCCGTGCGCCGGAGAACGATGACGCCCGCGGTGCCCGCGACGCCGCCAGCCATGAGGAACTCGTCGCCGCCCTGCGCCTCATTCCCGAACTCCATCCCGCGGATCTGGTCGAGCCCGGTGAAGACTTGGTTGACGAGTACAAGACCCTCATCCGGCCGGCCCTGGTTGACGTGCTCGAAGATCGCGATGGAGTCTCCCGTCGGCGTCTGAACCCCCGTGTTGCGGTTCGAGACGTAGATGTAGGGCGTCGGGAACTGGAGCGTCGGCTGGGGAATCAGCACCTCCGCGCCGGCCCACAAGGCGCCTGGGGCAGGGCCCGAGGGCACGATCGAGACGGTCGCAAAGGTTGTCGAGGTGCCGTTGGGCTGCGGAGGGATGGTCTGCACGGAGAGCGTGGAAGCTAGTTCGTGAACCGTGAACAGACGGTCGTCTATTGGGAAAAGGCGTCAGACTCGGATGTTGGTTCCCGGAGGTGGAGTCAGGCAGTGCGTGCGAACGTACTGTAGATGGCAATGTGCCTTGGCCCACTTCCGAGTGGCTGTGGCAACGACCCTTGGATGAAGTATGTTTTCGTAACCGGATTCTGCTTCAGGCGCCAGATGGTGTCTCCTCCCTGAACTCACTTTCAGATGCAAGTACACATGTTTTCAGGGAGACGACGCACCAGATCAGGGACCAAGATCTCGTCTTCGTGCTCATATGCCATGTGTGGGTGCGAGACACCGCCAACGGGAGGAGGGAATGTAATGAGCGGCGCGGAGGCGTTGACAAACTGCGTGCCGTGGGCGACGGTTGGGATGATGCGCCCGTCCCCACTGTCGTAGTTCATCACTGCGACGGAGCCCGTTGACAGAGCGACAGCGAATGCTGGACTTCCTCCTTCGGACTGGACAGTGGCGAGAGGTCCGCTTAGCATGGCATCGGGCGTTATGGTGAACGACTGCAGCGCCCCTAAAGGCGAGTTTTCATTCACTGCGCTGCAAGTTGGTCAAACCAGAATGAGCATTGAGCACATAGCAACGTCTGAGCACAAAAACATAGATACCCACTATAGCAGGCTGCTGTTAGACGGACTCCGGGTGATCCACGATGGGTTGGCTCCTGTGGGCGATTTGCCGAGAAGGGTCAGCGACAAGTTGTCCGAGTTGAACAGGTATGTGGCGACGAAAACATCGTAGCCGCCCGCCAGAATTTTGAATGAGACCATGATCCTCCTTCAAGTGGGGTGCACTTTGGAGAAAGCTCTTGTGATGACGGGACGTAGCGTGCTTTATATAATTCGGAGATTTCCAAATGATCTAACTAGGCCGAAGTACTGCAGAAGATCTATGCATGTGCATGCAATGGTTCTTGCGTTGTTGGCAATATGTTATCTTGGGTGTGTATGGTGATGACCGCACGGCATATTGATGGGAAGGAAGAAATCGCGGAGAGACGGCAAGAGAATAGTGGTAACGAAGGCAGAGTAACGGCTACCAGGACCGGCTTGCTCCATTGTTTTTCATAGAACAACTGCAGCTGATTATTTATAGCCTGTAGAGGGATGGCAGCAATACCTTGAGCTATATGTGAGGGCCAATGAAGAGAGATGTCAGTCGGAAATGGGACTGAAGCCGACCTCGGAAACAAGGAAGTTTTCGAGGACTTGTCGGAGCGCTCGACTTGACTTGAGTCCAATGAGATACAGTCGATCAAGAAGGCTGGAGTTTTCGGCAAAGGAGCGGATATTTGCAGTGCTACGTCCGATACTTACCTGATGCTATTCGACGTCATCTTCCACATGACCGACCAAGTCTTCTTCTCAACATCTCTAATCTTTCTTAGCCTAGAAGTTCCTGATAAAGCCCATATTTGCGTAAATCTCGGTGCTCTTCAAGGTCATGGGCCAGCATCGCGTATTCCAATCGCACCAACGGGTACGTATGCCGGCCTACAATCTTTATTTTACATGGCGGTCAGTGGGCCGATCCCGGTTCAGCAGTAGAAATTTCGCATACTTGTCTATCATATACTATCATGAGTTATCGCAGAGGATAGTTTTTCTAATTTTGCGTGTCCGAGTCAAAAGAGTCACTGTCTTCATGTTCACCTATCCAGGCATCGTCGAAGGTTATCTCGTCCTGGGTATAGGTGCGAGGCGTATAGCCAGGCTTATGTTCATACAGCCAAAACTTCCATAGGACGCGCTTGAGGCTTGGTGGTCTAGTATAGACTGATCGCTTGTACTTATCGTTTTCCGTGCCGATGCCACGCTTGCGGGACATCCACTGTTGCTTGAAACCTGCAACGTGGTACACCTGATCCATGCACCGGTCACATTCCCCGGTCCATAGGTTGTCCCCAGAATCGATCGGGAAACCTGGGGATGGAAGACCTGATCCTAAGTCGGGAAGGGTGATGATGACCTCCTCCAAATGTTGGAAGGAAAAAAGTATCCGAGCGTAATGTATCTGTCTAGTATGAGGAATGCGTATAATTTATGGTGTAAGCACTCACCGATAGCCCTAAACCTCCTTCATAAAGCTGGTCTTTTGGAGTAGATCCGGGGAATCGGATGAGAGCACACGTATTACAGAGTCCACACCAGCTTCTCAACGATTCGATTTTGAGGGTGGCAATATGTCTGAAAGAAGTCGTCAATGATTGGATGGCCATCGGAGTAGGATATCTTAGTCCACGAATGTCGAGTTCTTTTATGGGAGACTGCACGTTGATGAAACAAGGAGCACCTTCGTGCGGATAAATTTTCGACAGTTTTTCCTCTGGTGTGTTTTCGTGAAGCCAGTCGATCCGTATAGAGGTCAGGGAGCTGAACCCGGCAAGGTCCCATATAAGATCTGCAGCCTTACCGACATTATACTGGACGCAGTGCAGATGTCTGAAGGCTTGCGGTATGAGTGTCGCATTCTCCGCATATTGTGCAGGCTTCAGACTAACCTAGTCCAACTTCCCTTGAGTGTTGGAAATATATTCGGTATGGCATGTAAGTCATCGGCTGACTGAAGATATAGGCTTCGAAACCACAGTTCAAGCGCGCGCAGCCGATAACCCCAGCAGGTGAGTGTGAACGCCTCGATCAGTTTCCAGTCTGGCTTGGGATTCTCCGCGGTCCCTTCGCGGAGCGTTGGTGGAGCGTCAAGAATGTGTAGGATTATTTCATTGGCTATTTCAAGCGGGACATGGAAGCCAGGCATGGAATAACCTGAAAGAAAGAGTGACAAGATCAGTCGGGCCCTACATATGAGGACTAATCCTGAGAATAATTACGGAGCGGACTTTGAAAATTCGTTTTCGTTGAGTGTCGTCGCGCCGACAAGCTCACATCCTTCCTTGTCGCTCCAGAGTCTGTCGGCACCGTCCCAGCCTCAGAACCTCTCGTTACGCGTCGTCTGTAACCTCGGACTGGAGGGAACGACACGATGCGAAACAACAATGTGCTCAACTTGCGCAGGTCCCTCCCGTGTATGGTGCGTATAACATATTCGTATCCTCACCAAAATGGCTCACCATGCATAATTTATCGTTGTCTCTCGTGAACAGAGCTGGTCGCCGAAGAATCTATACAACCTGTGGAAACGCACTGTCGGACCCAAAGCCCACGAGTTGACGTTCAGACTTAGCAACCAGCACACCGTGTATCAGGAGCGGTGGAAGTCCAAGGCCGCCGTGCGCGCATACCACGGAGACTTCATCCCCGAGAAGGTCTTCAAGCGCTGGTACCTGCCGCAGACAATTCCCGACGTGCGTCCGCGCCGCGCCGTCTTCGCTGGTGACGACAAGCTCGACCTCGAGGAGTTCGCGAAGCGCAAGCTACAGGCGAAGGAGAAGGAGAAGGAGCTCGAAGACGAAATCGCGCAAAAGGGAATGGCGCCCGTCGGAAGTTTGATGTTCACCGAGGTCGAGCGCAGGCTTGACGTGTTCGTGTTCCGTTGCTGCTTTGCGCACAGCGTGTACGAGGCCCGGCGCTTGATTATCCATGGATATGTTAAGCTGAATGGGTCAACTGTATGTTTCTATAGGCCTCTTTCAGAAAATAGGCTAACAACGAATTTTGTCAAAGCATTCCCGTGCCAACACGCGCCTGGCGCCGGGAGACATGGTATCGGTGGACCCGAACGCCATGCGGTTTTTCAAGGAACCGCACGGCCCTTACGATGACGTGAATGCTCCTGATTCTGTGCGCAAGCCTAAGAAAGAAGAAGAAGAGTCGCCCGTTGAACAGGCAGAGGCAGAAGTGGAACCAGAACCAGAACCCCCGAAACGCGCCACAAATCTAACGCCCTTCTACTTGCCTCAGTACGCCTCGCCCTGGCTGCACATTCCCGCGTACATCGAGGTCTCGTTCAAGACGTGCTCCGCCGTGTACGTCCGCCACCCGACAGCGCGCCCAGGGTATTCGGAGATCCCGACGCCATATGACGCCGACGGTGCACTCATGCGGTTTGCGTGGGAGTGGTACATGCAGCGCCGCCCCCGCATGCGCTCGCAGAGTCAGCTGGCACGCATGCCTGAGGACCGCGTGCTCACTGTGGCACAGGCCCTGCATCGCGACTGGACTCGTACGCTGGATCCCGGCTGGACGCTCACTCCGCATAAGGAGTCGGAGGCGGGTAAGGCGGCGCTGGAAGCCAGGCGTGAGCAGAGGAAAAATGACGCAATCGAGAAACGGCGTGCGCTTGAGCGGAAGCAACGGTTATGGGGGTGGAAGCAGCAGGTTTTGGCGCGTGAGGCGGCGCCGCATATCCCGACTTAAAAAAGTAGACCATGCTCTAGACAGCTTATTTATTGCCATTTAATACTCAGAACGACCCCTACTTTCTTGAATGGATTGTGAAGTGGTTTTATCTTTTTGTGGACGTTCGGCGGTCTCGCCGAGTCCGACCGTGAGAACGAGAAATATTGTTCGGCTGCGGTGCTTTGCTCTGCGCATAGAACGTCCCTCCCAACCAACTATACCTGCTCCGACCGCCAGTCTCCGTTGCCCAACCTCTGAGGTCCTTCCTGAACTACCAGTACAGATGTCTGCAACGCAAGCTCATCCGAATCTGCCCCCACCGAAGCCCGACCACAGCTTCACTGAGAAGCCGTCATCAGCACTCGGCCAGTTCTTCTGGCGGCGGCGCATGTGGTTCGAGGCAACCTTCGTGCTATCCATGCTCGAGCCCTGGGAGAAGATTCTCCTCCGTAAGTCTGCCCGAAACCTCATGTAGCGCGCCGCAGCGGCCTTTACTGATCTACTTGGGGCCGGGCAGTGACCGCATTCTTCATCCTGTTCGTGCTGGTGTTCACCGGCGTCCTCAAGTACATGCCGCAGCACCTCGCCTTCTTGCACAGGCGTGGCATGTACTACCTCCTGGGCAAGGAGGACGATCCCCGCCTACTATGGCAGTGGGTCAGCAAGCTGCTGGCCGGTGACGCGGGGGTGCCTGCTGGTGTCAGTGCGGGTCTGAATGCTGCCACTGGCGGGAGGGCGGAACTGTGAACAGGGGGTAGAGGCATGACGAACGGTTTTATACCATCTAATCAAGGGTAGGTGAAATTCGGATTCGATGAACCGCCCTGGAAATTCTAACCAACTTCGTTAGATTACCAACTGCTTTCAGTTTACCTCCGCACTCGTCTGTCTGGATGCATGCTTATTACTTGTACATCTCACCACTTATACCCATCGAAGATAATTAATTATAGAGCTCGCCATGGGTACTAATCCTTTTGGCTTTCGAACGTTGCCCTGCCAGATGCCTCGTTGCACCCCGAGCAAAAACGAGACAGCTATTTTGACGCTTGTCCAATCAATATTCAATGTTCAGACCACATAGTCGGTGTGTAGCACGCTCGCGAACACCTGACCTCTGCCTTTTACCACCAGCCACGTATCAATGGCAGTCTCGCGCTACTGAAATTTCTAGTTCGTTCCAATGAAGATAGCGGCCGCCCCTCATCAATCATTCACGACGCAAAGTTAACGCAATGTAATCAGATAATTCAGCCATCCTGACTTTGTTTTGAATACGAATTTAAGCGAACAAGTGGCTTCCTTTCCTTTCAGCTTTATACTTGTGGCATCCCATCAGGTGGGTATTTCGTGCTACGCTCCATTCATGAATCGATACATCACTCACAACCACTGCGCACTTCCGGTACATGTCATTGCTTTGTCCCTTATCAAGGCTCGCGATCATTCCTCCCATAAGTCCCAGCAAAATGGGATGTTTGACATCATGGTGGGCCTTCGTTTTTTCTGATTGAACCACAGCGTGAACATCAGATACAGGGCCCTGCCATCAGAGCACCTCGTAAAGAAGACCAAGTATTATCCACCGAAATCAATCAACTAAAGGTTGTACATTTCAGAGGCACAACTGCATATCGTACAACAACTCATGAAAAGATAGATGTCGCTGTCGCCAACTATGAATCACTGTTTGTTTTCCCTATCAGACCCCTTTCGTTGAGACATATACCTTACCCTCGCCATGCTTGCTTGCCTTCTGCTTGCCTACCTCGCGGTCGTGCCGCGCCTTGACTCGCCGGACAAGCCAGAGCGAATAGAAGGCGGTCAATACGCCGAAAACAACCGTCGAACCGCTCGTTACGAAGATTGTCAATTTGCTGGTCGCCGAGAATTTCGCGCCTTGAGCGCCGACGACATTGGAGAGCGTGGACAGGACACCTGCCAAAGAGTGCATAAGACCCGGTCTAGATTGGCGGTGGGGTGTCAGTTGAAAAACTAATCAGAAGAGGCAAGGCACTGACAGAAAGATCTTGTTCAGAGCGAAGATGTAGTTCTTCCGCCAGCGCCACCAGAGCCAAAGTTTTCCCAGTGCACCAATCCCGGTACACGCCCAGGCTACGATGAACCTAATCATAAAGATTAGGTTGTCAGCTCGTTGGGTCTCTCCCCTCGACACACACGCTATACCCACGTCACCCTGTCAATAACATTCGTCGGGACCGCGCCTGTCCCTACCTTGTTAGTGACAGTCTTCTGTAGGCTTGAGAACGTTCCTGGAAACAGGATGAAGCCCGCGAGCAGTATCCACGCAGAGAAAGATGCGAGGATGCTGTACATCATGGAGATGTCGTCGAGCGCGAGCATCATATTCACGTACTGCGTGTCCATCTGGGTTGGGTTGCCGTGCATGTGCGGGCGCGTGGGCATAGCCTCGAGGTCCATTGCGGCGCGCGCCGCCACCTCACCCTTCCGCTGCAATTTTTTGTTTGCGGTCGATATGGTGGTGGCAGTTGGCGCCGCGGCTGGCCGCGGACAGGGCATTTCGACAACCCGCGGTCGCATAGCGGGCACCCGCTTCTGCTGCTCCTGGGTGGCACTCGGCTTTGCATAGACGTCCGTCGATACGGGTGGCCCGGGGGCTGCCGATGCCGACGCAGAAGGAAACACCGGCGCAGGCGTGGACATGGATGTGGTGGTTTCTACTGCTTTCTGAGGCAACGCAGGCTTCCACTGGCTTCCTAGATCACCGCCATTTGTCTTGCCGGAATGCAATGTGTGCTTCACATCGCTTTTTTTACCACCAGTAGGTGCATTTTCAATAGCCGGCCGACCACTGGCACTATTGGGGGTCACACTGATAAACGGAATGGGTATGAAAGGTGCCGCGACTGAAGGCACAGGCATACCGGGCGCCGGTGCTGCCTGGTCGGAGTGGTCCTTGGGGTAACGAGGCTCGTCATGAGGTGGAAGTATGTCCGCAAAGCCGTCAACTTTTGGTGAGTTTGACCTTTTGTTATATGTCAATGTCGGATTTTCGCCTTCGTGCGCGTAGGCTGCGGAAGGTGGGCTAGTATTAAGCACAGGCATGACAGGCGCTTGAATTGCTCGCCAAAGCTCATCGTAGAGGTTGTCCACCACTGACTGTGTGGTTTGTGCGCCGGGCATGGCAGGTGTCGGAGGTGAAGTGGAATTTCCTGAAACTTGAACGTCTCTACTTTCTGGGAAATAGGAACCGATATCGCTCTGGAAAGAAAGCCCGCTTTCAAGCCCTTCGATTCTGTAATCAAAACTAAAAGGTGGCAAGGTGGTCGGACTCGCCGCGCGTCCTGACATGGCTTGATGCATGTGCGGGGATACTGCCGCGGGCTCTGCCTCTGCTTCCCTTAGTATTGAGGTCTGGGGCGCATCTGACTTGTTCACACCCTGAAGGGGTCTACTTCCACCATTGAAAATAGCTGATCAGCCTCGAGTTCAAGCCCAGGAGTTGAACCAACCACAAACTTGCCTTGGCTCTGCCATCTCCGAGTCGCGGTAGGGGGACAGTGTTCGGTACGCAAGAGCCATACAGAGTTTAAGTATTCCACCGCACAGCTCCAATCTTTTGGGGTTCACAGTGCAATCTTTTGATAGTGGGCCTCGTTTCCGCTGGTTCCTTGTTTCGTGCACACCATATCCGAAGCTACTTAGCGCCCATCTGGAGGTCTGTGTACGAAGATCGCTGGTCTATATATCACTCATCACTCACCATATATTTATTTATGACACGATTTGTTTTGTCGGTGATATTTCCCTTCTTTTTGAGCTCGAGGGCCCAAGCTTTCCTCGTTCGATATTTCTCACTTACTGAAAATATATTATGAAAGCCAAATATCGACCTTCTCTATCTTGTAAAATAACAATTCTATTAATAGAACAATTGCAGCATGTAAGAATAGTTTACAAGCGAATCCACCGAACATGCACACCATCTCTCCCGTTACTGCCTCACAAGCAGAGCGAGATGCAAACCTTGACCAAATGCACAGGTGTCGTAAGATTTCTAGATGAGATTGAGATGGAATAATTTTCAATTCAGGCAGAATTTGACGTGTTGGAAGTTGGACAACGCCGAACTGCAATAAGGAGGTGGGAGACAGGACGCAATATCCTTGATGTCTACCCAAGGCCTCCACACCTCAAGCGAAAGGTGAATTATATTGTACATTTTACTAACACATAAATTCCAGAAATACAACAAGATAACAAGATAATACATATGGCAACAGATCGTCAAAGAAAGCTCATCAAAGGCAAGTGATGTTCGTCAAAGGTGTGCATAGTCTCGTCACCAGATCCCCAAGACCGCTGTGCAAAAAAATACCAGGCATCACAGCTAGAGCTTCCGAGTCGACACATCCACTGCGCCCTCGCCATGCTTGCCCGCCGTCTGCTTGCCCACCACGCGGTCGTGGCGCGCTTTGACCCGCCGCACAAGCCACAGCGCGTAGAACGCAGTCAATATGGCAAACACGGCCGTCGACGCGCCCGTCACAATGAGCGTCGACTTGCTAGTTGTCGAGAACTGTCCGTGTTGAGCACCGAATATGCTAGCAAGCGTGGACAGGAGACCTGCTAGTGAGTTCATGAGGCCTGGGCTAGATTAGCCATGGGAAGATGTTAGCTGGGAATACTGAGTACCGGCGGTGGGGATACTGACAGGAATATTTTGTTCAGCGCGAAGAGGTAGTTCTTCCGCCACCGCCACCAGAGCCAGAGCAGACCAAGAACACCAATCCCGGTGCACACCCACGCAACGATGAACCTATGCATCACAAAATTTGTTAATCAATCTGCCGTGCACTGAGTTGCAAAGGAAAAATACGCACAGCGGTAGCTGCGTCACCTTGCCAATCAACTCCTGCCCGAGTGTACCCGTCTGTGGCCCGATGTTCTGCAGGCTCGTGAACGTGCCCGGGAACAGGATGAAGCCCGCGAGCAGGATCCACGCAAAGAACGACGCCGCGAGGTTGTGCAGCGCGGGAATGTCGTCCAGCGCGAGCATCATGTTCACGTACTGCGTGTCCATCTGGCTCGGGTTGCCGTACAGACGTGGGCGCGTGGGCCCCGACGCCAGGTTGGCCGCTGCATGCGCGGCGACGTCCTCCTTCTGCTGGAGCTTGGCGTTTGCGCTCGCAGCAGGCTGCGGCGGGGGAGGAGGAGGCGCAGAGATCTGCTGGGGACGGGACGTCTCGGCCACGTTTGGGCGCGCGGCCTGCGTGGGCTGGTACTGCGCCTGGGTAGTGGTTGGCTTCGGAGAGACGCTCGTCGAGAAAGCGCTAGGACCGGCGCCCGATGGCCGTCCGCCCTGATTGGTCTCGGTGCGAGAGGGTGCGGGCTGCGGCAGGGACGCGGCAGGTTTTTGAGAGGTCGAGAACGCCGTCGGACGGGAACTGTTCGCTGACGGCCTACTCTCCAAGCGGTTCCCTGGCTGCGTTGACGAAGGGGAAGGCGCGGGGGACGTGGTGGAGTTCTGAGGCCGCGCAGGACCATTGGCGTCGGCACGGGGTGTGGCGTACTGCGCATATATGGAGGTGTGGTTGGGCGCCGCACTGGTCGATGGTGTAGGCATAGTTGGCTTCGATGTGGGAGATCCGCTAGACTCGAACCGGGACGAGCTTTGCAAAATAGGCGTCGGACGCTGGGTATTCACCGAGGCTGAAGCTGTCGGCCTAGTGTGTGTAGCGGTCGGGCGGGACGCCTGGGGCATTGCAGTAGCGGGGCTCGCAGTATTGGGGTCAATACGCTGAGCGGAGGGTCGCGCGTCTGCCGGTCTCGACTGGCTTCCTAAGTTGAAGCTGTTCTGGGGGTCACCGGGCTTTTGAGGTGCAGCGTCGTTCGCCGCGTTCGTTTTTGGTTGAGGCATAGTAGGTGGCCTAGTAGTTTGGGCAGAGGGACTTGGAGAAGGCGTGGACGCAGATGTGGAGGTCGGTCTGTACTGATGGTGGATTCGCAAAGGGGCCGTTGAGGGAATGTTGGACCCTGTATTCGCTTCTTCGTGCCCATATCTTGACTGGCTGTTTAGATTAGGAGTACCCCCACTCGTTTGCGGCATGGGCATGGAGGGAGCCGCGGCCTCCGGTACAGGCATGCCAGGCGAAGGAGCTGCCAGCCACGAGGAGTCATAGAGATCCCTCGGCTCGTGAGGCTCGTCATGAGAAGGACGTATGTCCGGAGAGCCATCATCGTTGTCCGCGTCTGAGCTTTCAGCATAGAACGATGTCAACTCCTCCCGGTCATGTTGAGAAGGCAATGATGGGGTATTATTAGGCATGGGCATGGGAGGCCCCTGCGCAGCGCGCCATAGTTCTTCGTAGCGATCATCCCTTGACGGTTGAGCAGGTTGTGGGACGGGCATAGGCGGAGGTGGGCTGCTCTTTGGCACATCATCGTCTGCAGAGTAGTAGGAGCTTGGTTCGGTCTGGAAAGATGATCCACTTTGCCTGTAATCGCTCCCTGACCCTGGTGGCGCTAACCATGGGGAATCTTTTTGGTCTAACAGTTCAACTCTGTAATCCGTGCCAGCAAGCGGGTTCCGCGTGTTATACGCCACCGGAGCACGAGAATTCGTTGGCTTTGTTGTATCTGCAAGGTCCCTCTGTCTTGCATTGGGAGGCGGCAGAGTAGTGGAGCTCGCCGCGCCCTTCCGCGTCCGCGAGTCCGTTGCGGTGGATACAACGGGAGCCGTTGGCGAGCGATGTGGCTCTCCATCTTTGGTTATTGCAGGCGTCCGACTCGATCTTGCACCACGGGGAGCACTTCCAAAGGTTGCTGCTGTCGATTTTGAATTGCCGTCGCTGCTCTTCTCCAGACTTTGGGACGCATTTGGAGTTGATTGGCCTGCACCCCCAACAGTTGGACGCCGGGATCTGCTAGAAGAAATCCTCGGTCAGCTTTAAGAACTGTATGCAAGAGATAATAGCCTTGCCTTGGATCTGCCATCGACCCTGGGGCCTTGGGAATGGCACAATGTTGATTTTTGACAACCAACGACACGTTCCCATCATGGCAGGTCTCTGGCTCGTCTCCGCAATTCTCACGACGATGCTGTGCCGCTGCATAGCCCAAAAATAACTTGAGTTCAACATCACCACCTGGCACTGTTCGAATTTCGAAAGCTCTGGATCCACATGCTCGATAAGCTCTGGATCCTCAATGCTGGAAGGACTGATATACATCTCTTTGGATCGTGTGCTCTCGTCCTTTGCGGTTCAGTTTCTCGCGAAACTACGAACTTGGGCGCTCGAGCCCTGCAAGCTAGAAACGTACTAACGTAATTCATTCAGCTGCTCTTGCTTGGCTCTTGCCTGGAAAAATCCCGCGAAGAGTCCTATTTTCTTATAAATACCATTTATGAATCACCCTGCAATTCAGAACCAACAACATCTTCAAGATTCAGACGCCAAAAATGAACACTTCTCCCCTCCTCCCCTCCATAATAATTGGGCTCCTCTTCTTCCCATCGATTTTAGCTCAGATTAATCGACAATATGTTGTGAGCAACCTGTGCCCGTCCCCCATTAATATTTTCTTGGCCGGCGAGGTGGTCGCCAATCTCAATCATGGAGACCGTCTCGTGCAGACGGACAACGTTGACGCTAGCTACTGGTACACAGATGCCAACGGTGGGCGGTACACCGGCGTGGGGACGACGCGGGCGGGCTTTTGGCTTGTATGTTTAATCCGTATCACCGTTCATGGGAGGACATACTGACCACCGAGGGATAGAATAATTACGAGCTAGTCAAAGATGCTGGCCAAATTAACACCGGAATGAAGGTGTTCCCCGAGAACCCACCGACCGTAAGAACCACTGCTCTTGTTCTGGCTCTATCTAACGCCGCACATACAGTTAGCTAACGGTACCTGCGCAGCTGCCGAGTGCGAAAACTCAAACTGCACAGACGCGTTCATTTTCCCGCCGCCCAGCTTCCCGCTGGTGGGGCCAAATTCCCCACCGCTTCACTTTTGTGGCCCAGCGGCCAACATTACCTTTGATATACAGTCTGTAGCCATAAGTTAATAATCTCACGCACAGCTGAGCACTAACATGGGCGTGGCAGATTTTGCCCCACTGGTGTCTTCCCCCCCAACAGCGGCATCGAAATTCATCCCTTGAACACCACAAAGTGCGTCGACGTCCGAGGTGCGCAATTCGCGAATGGGACGCCCGTCCAGATATACGACTGCAACGGCACGAACGCGCAGAAATGGTTTGTTGTGCGCGGGAGCACGAAAGTGCAGCTCGCGGGGACGAACTTCTGCCTGGATGCGGGCTCCAGTAAGTACCTTACAATTATCGCGGCACCTGGCTGCATCTAACTTTGTGCACGACTTGTAGGTCCTGCGAACGGCGTCGGGCTCAAAATATGGCAGTGCTTTGACAACCTCCCAGCGCAGCAGTGGTTCTTCACGAACGACAGTAGAATCGCTCTTGAAAATCAAGGTGCGTGGTGCATAGGAAATTCATACGTTATCCGCACTAAATATCGATGCCGGACCTTCATAGGTCAATGTATGGACCTGACAAACGGGGTGCAGACGAATGGCAACCAGTTGCAGACCTGGAAATGCACAGACGCAGACGCGAACCAGGTTTGGGACGTCTAAGTGAATCAGTCCCTGGATATGACCTGTGCCGATGCTGCACACAAGGACTTGCATGTTAGGTTTCTACTCATTTACTTATATCAATAATACTTAAGGTCAGATTCCAAGGACACCCTTAACTCAATTTTAGCGTGCACCAGGCGTGTACTTCAATCAACTTGTATGAATATACTCAGATAAGATTCTAATATTCCTCGTGTTCAGCGTTATCACTGGTAGGTCACAGGAGCATGTTCCACACTTTCGAGCGGCAACTTCGCGGCAACGGCGGAACGGGGTCCAATTTAGAGAGCAGATATTACTCTGGTGTGCGACAAAGCGGTGGTATACGGCTGCACTTCCACGTTTGATCCACAGCGCCGGGCCCTTCGGAAGCTCAAGTGACGTGGTGGTACGAGTTTATGAAAATGATTGAGGTTCAAACGTTCAGTTTGGGTGCTACTTCGTCCCCTCGCGGGCCGCGTTTTGCGCCTCGTTTTGTGCCTGCTCTGATCAAATAATATGCTAATACTACTTAGTACAGGTTGCTAAACGAATGTGGAGGTGTGTATGTATGATACATGCTGTCTATTGGGTTAATTACAAAGATGTACAATACAAAATAATGGTACAATCGTCCTGGTGTCGTAAGAGTGTAGGTGGGATCTTCCTCAGTCGATTTTTGGTGGGTTTTCATCGACCTAAAATCAATCAAAGGTGAACAAATATCCAAGCACGCTTTGATCCCTCGTCGACCTCAATATAAATAATACGGTCCACTGTCATAGATATCCACACTCTGCGTCTGACCCTCGGTCTGTATTTGATACGTAGGGCCGATTTGTCCGCTGTACTGCTTGTATCGAGAATGTCACAGGTGGAAGAGAGATAGGTGACGGTGGCGGGGGAGATCCTGACGGCGGGATATCATACTGAAACTCGGTCGTGTTCGCCATTGTCCTCCCGTCGGTTCGTACAACACTGGCTGACGTATCAGCGTCGTGGGTGCTCATGCCGAGCCCAATTTGTACTATAATAAGAGTCGGCACGATTCCCTAGAAGTAATACATCAGTATCAATCGATAGACAGCAGACGCATAGAAAAGATGTACCACAACTTGGGCAAGGCCCGCATCCAGGAGCAGCTGTTCCGATGGATAGGTAAGAAGACGAAGGATACCTGCGAAAGTGAAGCATGCGTACATCTGGAAAGACGACATCGAGAACCACGTATATAGAGTAGATGACACCTGATTCCACTCTGCGGGTTTTGGCGTGAGCATCCGGTTATCGTGAAGGATGGCTGTGGACCATGGTGAAATGACCTACATGATAGCAATCATTGTGTTGTATTTCGACGACAGTCCCGGGCCCAGGATAGAGCGGGCCTTTCGTGCTATCCACCAGATGCGTCCAGCTGATACAAGTTCAAAATTAAGAGGGTGAAAAGCCAGAGGAGGTACGCGTGAGAATGGCGGCGTACCCATTAAAACGGTTACCAGCATATTCAGCGTCACGGTCGTAAACAAGAATGCCACCAGAAGCTTTCGGAAGCGGTACTCCTCCTTTGACAGTCCAATAAAGGCGTAGCCACAAGCTTAGCGGGATTTAAGGCGTATTGAGCGCCCAGAAGAAATTCAAGAAATGGATGAAGATTAATTACCTGTTCCAGAAATAAGCAAAATACAGGGGAGAACGATCACGCGTTTGCTTCTATTCCAGACCGAATGACAGCGGTAGATCTGTTCCGTAGAGAATCAGACAAACAGGCAGTACAGAAAGACCCGGAAGACGTACCACAAGACTGTCGGCAATAACGCTGACATATTCCATTAGTATGTTGCCTTCATACCAATTGAAGGTAGAGAGCGGCGTTATGACAAGGACTCACTTGCTTGTGATATATATCAGGAATTTGAAGTGCAGGTCCGGGTCTGGAATAGTGTCTCCCTTCACGACAAACCAAAACAAAAAGCTCAACTCCAAGACGACGTCGACAGTAGCCAGAGAGAACATGATCATGGCGCAAGCTAACAGCATTCGCTGCGTAGTACGCTTGTTTTTGAGAAGCACTCGTATGCAAATTGCGAATAGTGTTGAGTAGATTCCTGGATGACACCGTCAAATCGTGCTAGGAGTTCAATGTGCGTTCGCGACGTCGCACCATAAAGAAAAACTTCAAACTAGTGAAGAAATCAGTGATCATTTAATTTCGAGATTGATGGGTGCAGAATAGTCACCAGAACTGCTGCACTGTATTTGTTCACTGAATAATATCCATCTGGAAGGGCGCCTGTTGCTCCTGAATCTCCGTCTGAGTCTGAGTCCGGTATGAGGATATCTGTAATGCCTATTCGACCGTCACGATTTTTACTTGTACTTGAGAAGTAATTCAGCAAGCTCGTCATCGTGGAATGTCGTAGGCTCTGCGGTGGCCTTGGATAGGATGTCCTAGGCTGTCCTGCGGGGGTGTGGGTATCTCGCTGAAGGAGGAGAGAAAAGGAAAGCGTTATCGTCCCGACGTGAAGGTAGAGAAGAGGGAGTGAGAAAATAACTCGCTTTGCTTGCAAACTCTCATCCCCAAACTACGGTATCTACTTATAGACCGTCATGTGCTGCCAAATCTGCCATTCTGGCGGATGGGATATGATGAGAGAGCGGGCCTTTTGAGATTTGATCTGTGGGAACGACCGGCCAAGCACACTCGGCCATTTGCCAAGTACCACGCGCCACAAGCTGGTGTTCATGAAGCCGCCCCAAGTGCCACAAGGAGTGCCACAAGAAGTGGCTGTTAAGGAAGGAGCGCAGGAGTTGTGTGTGTATAGGAAGGCAGTACTCCTCATGATTATTTTGTACATAATTCTCACGCAAATGCTTAACATTTCTCCGTCTAATGTGCACTTATGAATGTTGTCTTTCATTCAATACATACGTAGCCTGGAAGATGCTGCGTCCACTTTGCCAACTCTGGAGAAGATAATAATAATAAGTAGGGCCTTTCAGAATTGGGTTACTGCCATGAGAGCCAAGATGATGAAATCGTGGCCGCATTAGCCGAACTACCTAGTAAAGTACCCAAGCAAAGGAATCTTCCGATGAGTAGTTTGGCTTTTAACAGTGCGCGCCTGTGAGTTTTGATGTCGAATTTTACTATAAAGACTACTTGTACATACATCTAATGTTGAAGTTCGGGGTATAGACACAAATAACGCGGCCAAGACTACTTGTACTCATTATCAACATCCAAATTGTCCTCATAGTTCACCTCTTCTGTAGGTCTGCCAAGCGAGGACGGCACCCCGATACGCTGGGAATGCGAGTAGACAGGCTCTGGCGCACGCATGTCTGGGCGTGTTAAGGTCGCAGCGAAATCAGCGTTATCCGTGCCAAGTGGTTCGCGTGGATGTGAGTTTCGTAGAATGATCGCCGTTGTGGTGATACACTGCAGATTTCTCAATGAGCACTAGATAGATAATTGCAAGACATCTGCTCACCCCAATCTGTGTGAGAGAAGCGTTTATCACCAGCTAGGGAAAAAAATGAGCGATTGAATGCTTTTAAATTCTAGATCTCCACCCACCGAATGGAAAACGAGATACAGAAAAATCGAAGAACTGTAGAATGCGCCGGAGTCGATCCTTGGGATAGAATTTACGGTTAGTGCCTCGAAGCATGATTAAGTCCCGGGTAACCACTCACAGCAAGGAAGTGGCATATCCGGCTACCATGTTTAAATCTATCTTGACAATATTCCGAACCTTTCGTGAAGTCCATATCATGCCGGTGGCTGGAGCGAAATTAATTGTGAGAAATTGTGCCACCGGCATAATATGAGATACATGCCTATTAGAAAAGTCACAAACAGATTCCCAGCTGCGGACGTGATGAAGCTGGCGGCTAACAGCTTGTCTCCAAGCTGGGCCTCTCCTAACGAGACAAAACTTATCACTGAATTGAATAGTCAGTAGCGATTCAGGAAGAAACACGGCTAAGCTAAATTGATGTCATACCTGTTCCAATTGAAATCAGACCTACAGGTGCAATGATGATACGCCTGTCCTTCCACATTGAATGGCAACGATTAATCTGATATGCGTTGAGTAAACATGTAGAAGTGAGGGACAAAAAGACGCTTCAATGTACCAATATACTGCTGTTGACCAAGCTAGTTTTGAGGACATTGAAGTCAGTACAGGCCTATACTTAAAGCAGGGACGCACTTTGCAACCACATAAACAGCAAACTTCACCTCGAGCACCTTATTCCATGTCTCTTGCGGACCGTCATTGGGTGTGGCTGAGCTTGTCACGTTGCCGCTGTCTAGTACAAAACGGAAGAAAAAATATAGGGTAACTATGATATCCGTGCTGGACAATGTGAACAGGATGGAGGTGATGATAAGTGGTGTCCTTTGGAAAATCTTCTGTCGCCATAGGATGAACGTGCACAAGGCGAATGTCACCACATTTATTCCTGCAGTTCTTTAATATCATGCCAGAAAACAAGAGCGCTAATAAGCTACTTACCATACAAAAAAACTTCAAGCTAAGAGCTTTGTCTGATTCAAAGAATTCTGGGAGAGTAAAGTCACATACAAGTATTGCTGGCCATCTCGATTTTGAATCCAAAGTCCAAGGCTCGTTCAGAAAAGGAATAAGCGGTCTGTGCATCACCAGCTGAGCTGCTCGACTCAGCATCGCAGTCGGTGCGCGCGGAATACCCATCTCGAGAACTCGGAGAAATTTCCAGGGGATCTGAGGATGGGTGGAAAGAGTGCTCACCACACCGATGCCAAGCAATTAACGACGTCGGAGGATGAGCTGCGGTTGTTCTATTAATAGACCGAGGGAGGATGGCACCGCTTAGGGAAACTTGCCCGGACATCATTTGCGGCGTGGGGCGAAGTCTGTGAACCACATTCTGCATATGGTAGAGAGCGTGAGCCCATTATCCGGCCCAACTTCTTCTCTGGGCACGACTTACCCACCGGGACTTCGGCTTGCTTGAGGCTGCTGGAGACCTCTGGAGACCTGGTGCCGGCTGATGTTCACCGAGAAGGCCATGTTCTTGGCGGATATGGGCGCGCCCCATATTCCTATGTACATCGTATGGGAGCGTATGGCTCGTATGAACTCTTCAAATGAATTGGAGCATGTTCAAATATATCTTAGCCCCGTCGAATCGGGTCCCAGCCAAGGTCGTCTCGTATCCGAACTGGAGCTTCTCGGACAGGACACACCAGGGCACACCGCATTGTCGTGCTGGGTCAATAAAATTGAGCATACGTAGAGATAGCGGCGTATCACCAGCTCTTATAATTACATACATACTTACATTCCGGACGCTAACGATAAGATAAATTTGAAGAGGTATATATACATGTCCGAATAACCATTATCATTGACCTGAGAGCAGCTATCCTGCAGTGATCGTCGAGACAGAATTATTTTGAGGTCGATATGATGTCCTTTGTAGAAGAGATATGGCCGTGGTACTTATAAAATATTCGATATGAACAGGACCTATGCAGTTGGAAGCGGTTGTGACTACTAGTAAGTTGTCACTATTCCGTCGTAGTATATCTGGCAGTCAGAATAAAGAGCTGTCTTCAACCCTGGCTGAAAGATAGAACTGTTTAGAAAGTATCATTAACCTTTCATGGGAAGCTCCCAGACTACATCACTACTTACATTTTGTGGCGCTGGGCGCCCGACGCCACCCGTTCCGTTGTCCGATGCAGGTCCAATGACAGATTTGGGAAGCCGAGAGGCCAAAGTCCTTGAGTGATGATCATTTTATTTCATACAGGTTCGTTATCATGGCCCTCCGTGTGCGAAGGGGTAGCGTCGAGGTGCGTAGAATGATCATCACCAGCCGCATGTCCGCTGGGGAGAGTGACCGCCAAGCTGTAAATGGAGTCAAGAACAGGCGTGCTCGGGGTCGACACTGTGCCGCCTCTGCCGCGCGGCTGCGTTGTATCCACCCGTTGAAAACATCTCCCAAATGCACGCTGGCAGATGATCAGGTTGGGAGCTATAGCCTAGAAAGTATATATCAATAAGGTCGCTGCGTTGGAAAAAGCCGAAGCTCTAGCTTACAACAATCTGGTTTAGTCCGGCATCAAGCACAATCTAAATGGTATGTTGTGAGTGTTCAATTTCCAAGCTGGAGGCACGATATAGTGCAATGTCATACCGTGTGCTTTATGACTAGGTCTAGCAATAAATAGGTAGGATAAATAGCACCCGAATCAATACTGCATCGACATGAGAATTAGAAGCGGAATTCATTGATGACCACATACATTATTGAAAATATAGAGTAATATCGTCGCGGATTATCGGGATCAAGAACAGTACTTGCTCTCCGAGCTGACCAGTATATTCTGCCCGCTAATTTTATAGAACTTAGTTACAGTAACATGAGTGTCAATGTTCAATACGCACACGTTAAAACAGACAAGCAGACATTCAGGGCAAACGTCATCCAGAAATACACAACAATCAGTCGATGCAAGTGCGATGAGGTGGAAATAGCAAAAACATAGCCACAAACTGATGTTTAAAGTAATTAGATGACATTTTTGAACTATGATCAACACATACTTACCTGATGAGGAGACGAGGAAAACAGCTGATATAAAAACAATCATACGTTTGCGTCTCCAAACAGTGTAACACCGATATATCTATGCGATGACGGTTAGAAAGTTATGGAAGGCACGTAAACGAGTCGATACATACAATGACGGACTCCGCAATCAAGCTGAACCGATGACGATCATTAAACAGTGAACCCCAGAAAGGGTACATGTTCCACGTACTTGTTCGTAAGAAAGAGCAGAAGCTTCGGGCGTGGATGAAGAACGGGGAGCTCTCTTCCCTTTAGAAGGCGATGGAAGAGAAATACGAGTGACAAGGAGATGTCAGCGGTCGCGACTGTGAACATAAACAGAGAGATGATAATAATTGTCCATCGTAAAGTTCGTCGATTAATGCATAAGAGGTAGACGCCAAAAATTAACAGGCTTGTATGAAAGCCTAGAAAGGAGATGGCCACGTAAGCGCTCCGGAAGCGATTGACCCGCAACTCGACTGCACTCACCGTATAAGAAAACTTTAAACTGCTTCTCAGTAAGCATGATAAACGGCCACGACAACCACCACGACTTGCCAGGTACGCCCCGACATATTGAGGGAGTGGTATGTCCGTCCACGGGTTCAAGCCTAAGGATTCTTCCGGCTCGCCGAGGACAGAGATCATGAATAGGCAACAAGGCAGTACTGCGCTGAGCAATCGACGGGTTATGATATGGAAAATGACATGGGTCGGTGGACGGATGCGATATAGAGGACCGGAAAGAACAAGAGCGTTCGTCACTTGTGGCTTTAAAAAGGGAAACTTCTAAGCATCAAATAACCGCCAATCGACCAGGGCCTCACAAGCCTGACAGCAAGTAAGGAACGTGGAAATGTTGTTATTTGGTCAGACGGCTTCTTCGTCATAGTTTAGACGCTAGTTGTCCAATGTAGATCGCGCGCGACGGAGGCGATGGACTAGTAGGCGGTGCTGATGTGATTAGAAAATGCGACGCCTTTTCAAGTCTAGCTCTCACCTAGTTCAACAAGTATTACTCCCACTGACGAGCTATCATCAGCGCATCAGTTGATTTTGACAGCCGAATGTACTATTCTCCGAGGGGCCAGCTGTGGACCAGCTCTCGAATCACAGGTACTTATAGCCGCCCCATTTAAACATACGGTGACAGAGTGCTCGAAATGTTCAACTGTAGCCTACTAGCCCCTGAATTTAAGTTCGCGTGCTTTCAAGTACCGGGTCGAATTTCTGGCAGAAACACATACCTCCGATCCATGGTCCTGCGATAAACTTTTGCTTCGAAGGTGACCGTCGTCAATATAAAACGCTGTAAATTCGAAGTCATGAATGGTGGTTCTTGTCAGTGAGACCGTTCAACGTTGAGTGCAAACTTCAATTTACACAGGCATGGGGGTCGCCACGATCACGTGTAATGGTGTCTATTTAAGCTTATTTGGCGCATTATGTACGTGTTATTTATGCAAATTCAAATTGGACATCCTTTGACCCCTTACCACGACGAAGGAACGACGGGCTTGTGTTTCTCACCGGCCGCAACGCCCCAGGCTATCTCAAGTACCTCTGTTCGGCAGTGTCCTTACCCCTGATATCACCCTCCAGCCACCACGAGACCCTTCTGCCCAGAGGTGTCATCTAACCCTAAACGTGTATGGGCCGCATCCTTCCAAATTCAACTCGTCGAACCGCACCCTCGATCTCACGGTTTTGGAGTGACGACTGCGGCAGCGTGAATATTGGAGTGGTCAAATCTAGTGTTGCCACGTTTACGCTGCATGGTTGTGGCAAAGAGACTCTTTCACTTCCTATGACATATCACCTCTTCTCCATATCGCTTCTTCGGAACGTGCAGGAATTTGGGCACCTCTCTCTGTGCGTATTCTGGTTTCGCACAGATCCGTGTCTGTGTTGCCTCGGGACCCCTTAGCTTGCGACGCAGAAGTCACACAGAACGCTGCACTTGCATGCATTCCTCGCCGAGCTTGTGAAAGGGAAGGCGATACCGGAAACACACGAATCAAATACCAAGAAAGCGCAGAAATTGCAAATACTGCACCAGAGAAGCGTCGCGGGACCTTCGAGAGGAGGAATATTGAGGAGTAGTCGCACAGTCTCGGCTGAATCACGACGAAACGTGGCGGCTGGGCATCGCACAGATATCTGCCGATATCACATTCGCCCAACGTCATTCATTCACCATGATTTGCTCCATTACGAAGCGCTTCCAGAGGTCGTGGTTGCTTCGACACATCGAGTTATCACACGGGAAGGAGGCGACTCGGGCCTCTGGCTCTTTCTCTGGGTGTCCCCAAACCCCGGCGCCGTTTCTGCGAGATTACATGCGCCGTGGACTACAGCGGCTTGTCCTGTGACTTATAGGAGTTGCAGACTCGCAACTGGAGCAGTCCAGAAGCGTCGGCGAACGCATTGAAATCTCCATGGCTGTTTGGATGATTTGATGGGGAACCAACGAGGCACCGCTGTGCATATTGTACGAGAATACAGAAAAACACCAGCCCTTTGTCCCTGGCGAATGGTTCTGCCTTGGTACGGCATGGGTCCAAGTGTTTCATCGGCATGCTTTTAAACCATCTCCATTGATTACTTTCTCATGGGCCGCTTTCTTCTCCAGATTCCCTCGCGCCCCCAACCTCAGCCCTTCCACCACAGGAAGGTCGACTGCGGTTGCTTGCCTGCCTTAGTAACTCATCCTCACCTACGACCCTGTCTTCTTGACACACTGTCACGCAGTGGAATTTTGCGTTATCGGTTCAGCCTGTGCCACTTGGGTGCTCTGAGTGACTTATGTTTCTCGTTATCGTCCTCTAAGACCTGCGTGTCTTTTCTTGCTGAGGTCTCCGCCGTGGCTTCTATACATAGGCCTGTTTCTTGTTCAACGGACATCCCTGGGGCCTAGTGCATGATGAGTCAACTGTTCTGGTGTCGACTCTTGGGCTGTGTCCGCACATTTCCAGGCGGTCGCGATCTGTATGTTGGTCCAGGGGCTTACCGCCGAAGTTGCGACTCCCCCGGGACTGTCGCAACAGAGATTCGTTCTCGAGTTCGGCTGTCTGCTCCCTAGGTTCGACTGCAGGCGCGACGCTGGTGATGCACGTCCTTAGGGATCGTGGATGTGGTACAGGATATGGCACCGCGCAGTCTGCGGAGTGTATATGCGTGCCCAGGTGCATGCCGTTGGATCTCAGCCATATGCGCGCACAAGAAGCCATTGCGGGGTCTATCCAGTATGAATCGCGCGCAGCGAGCGGACAGAGATCACACAATTTCGCAATCATCCCCATGATGGCTGGCCGGCGCAAATATACCCTGTCACACGCCGTTCTGCGGCGGGTGGGCAGACCGTGGACGATTGGAGGCGGGTCCATGGTGGGAGCTGGCCCGCAGTTGTAATGAACACGGGCCGGCTCACGGGGCAAGGATGAGTGAAGATGTGAGTATCGGCACCGCAGCGGGGGAGGCGACGCAAGTCGCCTCGAGAGTGTGTTGTGGAATCCGGGGAGCCTAAGATTGCGACTCCGCTGTGGCGGTGGATTATGGAGATGGCGCATGCCGTTGAAACGGGGCGAGGAGGAAAACCGATGATTCGCCCCCTTAATTTTTTCCTTTTGTCACATCTTCGTGATGTTGGGTTTTGCGTACGATGTTTTCTTGCGTGTATGTCTGTTCTACTTATTTCGGGAATTGTTGCTAACCGTCAGCGATTGTTTTTTACTCAGGAAATACACATTTGAATCACTCATGGGGCAGTCATGTTTTGACTTTCTCAATAGTGGATCTCAATGGATTGCCTATCGAAGTGTCATTTGAATTATAGAATTTCAGATGCCTAGATATAAGTACAGAAATACTTGCTTGCTTCATATACATAACGATAAAATTGACAGTGAATTAATCTATTACTAAAAGTCCCAACTAGTTTTGTCCGAGAACGGAAAACTATTGCCCAAATAAAGTGGTCTGTTAATCGGAATATGACATCGCTTCCCTATCTAGGTTCATTAGGCGCGCATATTCCAGAGTTAATCTGCAATCGGTGATCAGGGCAACACAATTAGGGTGAAGTATTGCAAAGAAAAGACGAACCTGAAAAAGTAGGATATCAGGTCTTCTTGCCGCCAGAACGTCTTGCTCCATTTCCGGCCCGCGACGGCAATCTTGCGAGAGAGGTGTTCGTGCGCGCCGTCGCCATTCCCGTCTCCGCGGAAGAAGAACAGTGCATCGTGCAGATCGGACAAGTCGACTTGAATGGGGACGTAGTGTACCCACGGCGCCACCCGGTCGGCATACCTGTCGTGGAGGTATCAGCGCCGCCGCCAGCACAGATTAAATGGGAGCTGTAACGTACCATTCAGGGTATATCGTCGACTTGAATACCATTGAGTTTGTGGTCATTAGTCTCTTAAAGCGGCCCGACCAGCCATTCCCATCGACCTGCGGCGAGCGTCATCAGCACTAGAGCGCGATCCGGAACGCACGGACATACATCGATGATGTACTTATAGTTTCCCGCCTCGCGGATGCTCTGCCGCTCGCGGAAGGGGTATATCTCCTTCAGCAACCCGCACGTCGAGGCAGAGCAGGCAAGAGGCTTCCCGCCGAATGCGATGTCCATCACCGCCGGGTTGACGCGTGCCTTGCGTAGTTCGCGCGGCTCGCCGACCTTCTCCATGCGCGTCTTGTTCGGCTCGAGTACGGAAATTGTGCCCTCCAAGTCATTTGTATAGGACACGAGGAAGTCGCGGTGCGAGTGCTCCCAGCGCGACGTCGAACTGTGGAACATGCCCGTGTTGCTGCCGCGCCACATGAGGCGCTCGTCGATCTTGTCGTCGAACTCGGGGTCGTCGCTGCGCGGGAGGATGTCCTCGACCCAGCTGTACGGCACGGGCACGCGGATGTTGTGGTGGATGGTCGTCGAGCAGTAAGAAAACTCAGGGACGATGACGTGCTGGGGCGACGGGCCTGAGTTGTGCGAGAGGAACTGGCCGTGGTGGTGGAAGAGGTCCGGGTGGTTGCACGGGTCCATCGTGCGGACGTGGTCGTAAATAAACGTCTTCTTCAGGGGCCGCGGCGGTGGGTTGTCCAGGTTGATTTTCTTGAGGCGCGCAGGCGAATCTGGCGGGCAAGCAGAAACCCAGCCCAGGGTACGTATTTTGGGCAATGACGCTCTGTCCAGGTCTCCAGATGCGGGATGTTAGTGAATTCGCTTTACCGCTTGGAGATGAACGTACATGTGCGCCCTTCGACAGCGCCAAGGAGCGCCTCCTTCACGCCGTGATCCGTCAGTCGGTTGGGGCCATCGTGGGGTGAGAGGGTCATCCGAAACGGCGGGAGATAGTCCTCGACCTGCCTCAGCATCTCGACGATCTTTCGCGAGCCAACGATCAACTGGTCATATCGCCCGTCGTCGAACGCGTAGGTCAGAACCTCTATCACGCCCGAGTCGTTCTTCCCTATCGTATACGAGTCCTTCTTCGATTCATTTTCCTGTTGGATTGCAATGAGGTCCGCCGGCTCGAGACCCCAAAAGGCTTCTAGATCGTTATGAATCTGGTCGTATTCGTCCGGCAGTTGGACGTTGTGCTCCGTAACATAACTCCACCTATGAAAATTAGCATCTCTACCAAATCTCTACTCCACGTGAGGTACAAAGCACATACCAAAGGTCGAATCCCTTGGGCGGCTTTCGCGAGTACCGCCTTTTGTACTCTGCAACAGCCTCATCCAGCGTCTTGCTGGCGCGCTCGAGCTTCGCCTCCCATTCCTGCTCCGCGCGCGAGATGAGCTCATATATGGGGTGGGGGCCGTCCAAGTTGGTCTCGACTAGTCCGTCTGCGCGATATCTATGCTTTCCTAGCGGTGCCTGCGTCCGCGGCGGCCTCGCCTTTGGGTGCTCCGCCGTGGCCGCCGGTGGGGGCGCTAGAGTTGCAAAGTCTAGCGCCCCATCAGAGTCCTGGCGGAACCGGCGGACGAAGCTCGTCGGCAGCTCAAAAAAGAGCATGACGACGAGCACGCTGAAGAGGAAAGGCTTGAGCAACTTTCGCAATCGCGGAAGCGACATGGCGGAGACACGCAACCTGTGGGCGAACCTAGGCGGACCACCATTCAAGTTTTTCCACAACAAGCCACATGCCAAGTACTGTTAAATGCAAGGCCGGCATCAGCGGCATCAATATCGGTGACGTTTAATTAAGAGGACAAGATGTGCCTCGAGGCTTCGGCAGCAGAATAAGCTTCCAATATTTCAATTCTCCTGCTCCCCAAGAGCGTATCAATCTCCTATACTATACAACGAAGAGGAAGGAAAGCATTGGCCCTCGAGATGGACGAAAATACATGCAAATACAAGCGTGGCATAACCAGGAATAAAAGAGTGATAGTACATGGAAGTCTTTCAAGTATGAAAATAGACACATGTATACAGCAATAGACGTCAAGATCGAGGAAGTCGACGAATTCAGGACAATTATGTAGGCAGATTGACTGGGTCCTTACTTACTGGTACTTCAATACCATTATATAGTGAGTGATCAGAGAATTGACAAATGCAAATTGGTTTCAGTGATTCTACGTTTTGATCCTTCTAAGTGACTTTAAGTCGGTGAGAAAGGAAAGATGATAAGACTTGGCGAGATGTGGCTAGAACCGATTAAAAATACACTTTCGACGTCATGTGGCGGGGTTTGCACTATGAGTGTCCGTTTGCACATTTAATAAGCCCGTGAACATGTTAAAGTTACAGGGCTTAGATATATAAAAACCGTGATCTGAGCTAGCCGCGCGTACCTAACAAATACGACATTGTAGTCCGGGATAATAAAATTGTGGTCCGCAGTTGAAAATTAGAAGGCGAGAATTTCAAATTGGGGTCCGAGAGTGAAAGTTAAAGGGCGCTAATACCAGTTTTTGGTCCGGGATTCGAAATGACAGGAGGAACAATTAAACAGGAAGGTCCGAGAGTGARTATAAACACGAAATTTTGGTCCGGGATTGAAAACATGACGCCTGCGTAGATGCTTGACAAAACTTGCGCGAGGTCTAAATTTCGGCATTCTCGGCACGGTCGTACTAAATATAGATTMCTCTCAATTGTTCAGGCCATCTATGAACGAAACGGGACGCTAYATTCCCGAAAAAAATATAGGAGTTCAATAATTATGGAAGTTATTCTATGCGTGCCTTTTGCGTGYCTAACGCGTGTTGTACGAGGTCTGCGCTGAGTGCGCTCGCTGATGCGCTTTCAGTGGATGGTAAATATAGACATGCAGTGCCGAACTTGCCGAAGATGCCGAACTTCTCACATTCGGCAAACAAATCGCTCACTTGTCTCTGCAGTGTCAATCATAGATACTTTGTTTCGCTCTTTGAATCCCGGACCACAAATTGACATTCAGACCCTTCAATTTAATTATATTTACTTGTTTTTTCTATTCCCGGCTCAAAAATTGATATTCGCGCCCTTCAGCTTTCATTCCCGGACCCCGAATTGACATTCCCGCCGTCTAACCTTCAATTGCGGACCATGATTGTATACTCCCGGACCATATTGTTTGTCTGTTATGCACGAGCGCTCAATGCAAATCTCAATTTTTTGATATTCAAGGGCTGTCAGTTTGACATATACACGGGCTTATTAAATGTGCAAACGGACACTCATATTGCACAACATTGAAGTTGGAGAGAAAGCTTTCTCTGCAACTTATGGCAAAGGCATGCACTATACTTAAGTGCATATCAAAACTGATAAGTATAAGTACATGCCCTGGCACGGGCGGTTAAAGAACATGGATCAGTGGCACCACCTTTATAAAACGCTTCCGCCTCTTCTAAAGAGAAATTGGACTTTCGGTAAATGTTCATCAAAGTCATTGAAGGGATTCAAAGTCTGCGGGTGATAGTAAAATCAAGCAGTGGGCCTTAGTGGGCGCACTGGTTTAAATTGCATGCTGGTCTTCGCCGCACATCTAAGTATGTGTTATGTATAATTGCTGGCCGAGAACATCTCGGGATGCTCCAATTAACAATATCCGAGTGTTCATTGATCGTGTCAATACCATAAGATAGAGGCCACGAATGAATGAGGCCAGGGAATACTGCATACTAGAATCCCGAGAGTTACGATTCCGCTAAATCTGAATGGAAGCTTCAACTTCAAGAGACTGACCGATAATCATGGGCAGACTCACGGGATGATATTTGCAAGACTGAAAGCTTCCGAATCAAGTAGCCAGCCAAGGTTACCCCAACCCGGGTGAAATAAAAACGATACCTCTTAACAAGTTTTGACCCCCACCCTGGTCAGTCAGCTGGACGCTGGATTAGACACAACACCCGCAACGCGACCTGTAGGTACTAAGAGACTGTAGAGGTGCAGATTTTAAGTTGGTGCAAACGAGATACATGAAGACGTACAATGGTCGATGCAGATGGACTTCCTGACTTTCGAAAAATATGTATTTTGACTGTTCCTGAAGACTTGCAGCCTGCAGGTCAAGCCAACGGCCGGGGGCCCTTCTAGTTGTGTGATGTACGGCTTGCAGCCCACAAGAAATGAGCGGCACTCTTCTTTTCAAGGATTTGAAAGCAGGTAACACTTTTTTTTAGCTAGGGGAGCCCAAGAGAGTTTGGGCTCTGCTCATGTTCACCGACCCAAAGCGTAGCGGAAGATATAAAGCCAAAACTTGGCGTCTTGATTTGTTGAGATTGTGCGCCTCCTATTGGCTAAGCAGAATGATGTCGGATACAGTCGGTCGATGCGGCGGAGGGGCGTCGGGACGAAACGGAACGCCAGACATTGGGTAGAATCGATAGGTCCAGAAGAGAAAGTATCATAAGTCAGAAATACTAATGGAGTCGGCTATCATAAAGGAAGGAAAGGGAGGGATTCGGGTGGCCAGAGTCGGAACGCCTAAGAATAAATGACAAGTACTTTTAGTACACTCACGTGCTCAAAAGTTTTCTCATGACGATGTGAAGCTATTAATTGAAAGTTTGAAACAGCGTTTCCTCTTCATTTGTTCCTCCTTCCCCCGTTGCCCGTTCCCTCTCCTCAGAATGCATTCAATTCGCAGCAGAGGTGAACCATATCGTCGCAGATATGGACTCAAAAGTTAACTTTTTCCAAGCCATTGCGCGCTCCTTGACACAGGCAAGAATATCTGCGCGCATACCTACGCGTGCCCTCGTCCGACGCGGTATCGCCACGAATACAAGTGAAGCAGTAACAGAGAGCACAGTACGCCAGAATGCAATGTGGATTTACAGACTCTGACTGACGGTGAACGCCCATGTCATTCTCCAGACAGCATCCTCTATTCCCCCTCCACCTCAACCTCCCCGCCAGTCGAAATGGCGGAATTTCTTGCAAATCCTCGGGCGCACGACTCTCATTACTGTTGTCCTGGCTGCGGGCGGCTTTTACTATGTCACGCAAAAGGAACGCCACCCAGGCGCCCAGATGCCGTTCGACCCCGAAAAAAAGACGATCGTCGTGCTTGGTAGCGGCTGGGGAGCCACAAGTCTGCTCTCAACTCTGGACACGGCGGACTACAACGTGGTACGCTTATCTCTTGTTACGCGTTGACACCGGGTACTGGGGGCGTCGGTGGGCGCGGGGTATAATTTTAATGACCTTGTCATTGGCTAGGTGGTCATCAGCCCCAAGAACTTCTTCCTCTTCACTCCCCTCTTGCCGAGCGTGGCCGTCGGCACCCTCAACCCCCGTTCGATCATCCAGCCAACGCGTTACATCACCCGGCACAAGGCTCGTCAGGTCTCCGTGATCGAGGCGGAAGCCACGGATGTCGACGTGAGCACCCTCTTGCTCCTCTTCTGTTGCTCAAAATCCCTCATGAACTGCTCCGCTACAGCCTGTCAACAAAACGGTAACATTCATCGGTGCGTTACGGCATAGATATGTGACGTAGGGCGCCATCTGACCTGCTCTTTCACAGACAACTCTGATATCAAAGGTGCCGTCTCGTCCACAACGATATCGTATGATTATCTCGTATACGGCGTCGGCGCGGAGGTGCAAACGTTCAACATTCCCGGTGTCAAGGAGCACGCATGTTTCATGAAGGAGTTGGCCGATGCTGAGCGGGTGCGTGCACTTGTGATTCGCTGCTAATAATAGCGCTGACATCCGATTCGCAGATGCAACGAGAGTTCATGGACTGTGTCGAGACTGCTGCCTTCCCTGGACAAGAGGCTAAAGAGATCGACCGCCTACTTCACATGGTATGTTAGATGGCCCTGCCAAAATTAGAAATTCTTTTTCTGAATCCATCATTAGGTCGTTGTCGGCGGCGGACCAACAGGTGTCGAGCTTAGTGGCGAACTGCACGATTTCCTCGAAGTGCGTCTGTTTCAGGACCTTCATCCTGCTTTCAGCTGATTTTCGTTCAGGATGATCTAAAGATGTGGTACCCCGAACTTGCTGGGAAAATACGCATCACACTCGTCGAAGCGCTTCCATCAGTGTTGCCCATGTTCAGTACGCAGCTGATCAAGTACACCGAGTCGACCTTCAAGGAGAGCAAAATCGACATCCTCACCAAAACGATGGTGAAGGCGGTCAAGGAGAAGGCGGTCGTACTCCAGATGCCGGACAAGAGCGTCGTGGAGGTTCCATGCGGAATGGTCATCTGGGCCGCTGGCAACAAAGGTCGCAAGATCACGCAGGACCTGATGGCGAAGATGCCCACGGTGCAGACGAACAGGCGCGGTATCGAGGTCGACGGTACGTGTCTCCTGCGCCGCGCTGTACCGACGCTTACGATGGTATGTTGCAGATTTCATGTGCATGAAGGGCGCGGGTGGGAGCATCTTCGCGATTGGTGACTGCACGGCGACGTCCTACGCGCCGACGGCGCAGGTCGCGTCGCAGCAGGGCGCGTACATCGCGCGCATGCTGCACCAGATGGCTAAGCGCGACGCGCTCGTTGAAAAAGTCGGAAAGCTCGAGCGCATCGGCGCCGCGCTGGGCACGACGGCAGAGGCGACGGCGGAGGAGAAAGCCCGTATCAACGAAGAGACGGAGGAGGCGCGCCGTCAACTCGCGAAGATCAAGCTGCGCCCGTTCCACTACTCGCATCAGGGCTCGCTCGCGTACATCGGCTCCGACAAGGCGATTGCGGACCTGCCCTTCATGAACGGCAACGTGCGTCCCTTCACCCTCATCTACTTCACGCAAATACATGCTAATGTTTTTTATCCTGGTGGCAGTTCGCGAGCGGCGGTGTCGCGACGTACCTTTTCTGGCGCAGCGCGTACCTCAGCACCCTGTTCTCGCTGCGCAACCGCACGCTCGTTGCCACCGACTGGGTGAAGGTCAAGCTCTTCGGACGGTGCGTATTCTTGTCCCTCTGTGCCGCCGCCCACCGAACTGACCCGCTTATGCATCTTCAGTGATGTCAGCCGCGAGTAGACCTTCCACTTCCTTGGACCCTAAATTTATTGTCGCCCATATTGGGCGTGGATGGGTGCCGGACTACGCTAGAAGTATAACCTATACCTGCAATTAATGCAACGAACCCTTATAGAGCCGCATGCGCACGCGCTGCGCGCACAGGTTTAGACATTCTATATTCCTTCTCTATATTGTTTAAACACTCTTTCACCGCTTGTCATTGTGGTCTGCCTCTATATCTTGCGCGTCCATATATCTTATGACATACATAGTGTTGCGTATAATGGGTGGAAATTTATTAGCTGGTCGATTATTGGCCATAAGTAAATGGAGAGCTATGGGAGAACTTTAAGAACGTCTGATACTCTCTAGCTGGTCCCATGCACACCAAACAACGTCGAAATTCTCATACAATCAAACGCTCTCCCCCTGGCCGCAGTGGAAATGGGCATGCTGCCCTTGGCAAGTGCGCTGCTGCCTATAGAGTCATGGTATAAGGGGTAGGACTCGGTTGGGGTGGAAGCAGAAGATCCTGAACTATCTCGATTCTTCCGATACCGTGACTTTCGTTTCATTCTGCTTAAGCTTCGCTTTGTCCCCTTTCGTTCAGGCTGCGCTTCATCTGCCGGTGATACTCTTGCTGTTGGGGATTCCGACTCGGGAAGACGTATCTTGAATCGTTTTGTATGAGTCTGTATCAAGTGTGTATGAGTTGAATGCTACTGCACGCATGCGCTCCCTAACGTGTTTCTAGTATCCCGGTCCTTGCGCTTTCAAATAAGATGGATCATGAGCATGAAGCGCCCTGTTGATCATCCGCCAGGATATTGTTGCAACTTGGCTGCAGCTGCAGATTTTGGATCGCTTCAACTGCGCAAGGGTCCAAATTCGGTTCTAATTTTTGAAGTACAATATTAAGAAGAACTTCGTCGCGCGCTTTGTATGCCATAGAAACGACCTGCGCGGCGCTTCGCACCGGCCAGACGACGGGGCAAGCATGCTATGCTTACTACCACTACACACTGGAGCTACGCCGAGGCCATGTGTTTATGCACTGTCTGATGTTAAGAAACGATAAGTTTCTTGACTGCTTCTTTTTCGCGCCGGTTGAGCGTGCCACTTGTGTTCGGACAGACAGCGGGGTTACAGACGGCGTGCGGCGATACGCTCGCAACCCGCATTCCAAAGACTGCCACGTATCTGCCTCGCGCGCTGGGGTGCGGGCAATGGCGCTGTGTTTCCCCGAGGACCCGGGGCTGTGACGTATGCGTATGTGCGGTATTAGTGCATAGTACCAGGCAACGCGTAGTGGCCAAGCCAGAGGTTATGTATCAAGCTTAGTCGATGTCACGTATCGCTGGACCCTGTCAGATCTGGAAGACGCATAGAGCAGGCTGGATGAGGTAGTCGAGATGCTACACCGGCGTCAGACTCGCCTCTGAAGTAGGCACGTTGGTTCGTCCGAATCTTTTGTGAAATTTAAGGGTGTGGATCCGGTGCAGACTTTGACTCTAAAGCGTGTGAGGTGGGGGCAGCAGCGCAGAGATAGATCCGTTCCCGCATGTCCGCAGTGCATGCAGTGTAACATGTCCGACAGCACGGTGTGATGGCAGAGTAAGTAGACGGTGAGTAGACGATTTTCGCTGGCCTTTCAAATGGGACCAGATGTTGCATAATTCTCACGTCCGGCGTCCAACTCGCGCGCCCAACGCGCGCCCGTGAATTCACGAGAAAAAAAGCAGAATACCTTGACTGAATAATTTCTGGTACTGCTTATGGATGTACATCATCGTCAGTCGCGTTGCAAAACACGATGTTCGACAGTGTCTCAAAGGATGGATCGACTCAGCGACCTCGAACAATGGCGATCATGCGGAAACTAAGGTTACTTGCCTTCCGCAGCGCATAGGTCATTTTTCATCGGACTCGATTGAAAGGGTGATAAATTTACGCCGAAAGGCGTCCTTTTATCTTCAATCTTGACCAAGGTTGGTTGAAAGTTGGAGTAACTGCGGATGTGATCAACGGAAGCAGCGGAGATTTCCATTTTGGGAGCGTGGGACCGAAGAAAAAGGTAAATATGGAGCCAAGCGTCTAAAAGATAAACCACTTCACGACGCGACCCTCGGAGGCAAGATGCAAAGCAGATTCTACATAAACGGACGGTGGTTCATCGACATGAAATTTGTTTCCTTCTGGCAGTCTTTCTCTTGTCGTGCACTGGTGCTCGATTCTCCACTACCCTCCTTTCAAAATCCACTGCCTACTGCGTTTTCGAGGTTAATTTGTCTACCTTCGACCGAGCTTAGAGAGCCTGGAGCCTCTTGTGAAATATCGATCGTTTTATTCAAGCGACAGCTATGTCAACCACTTCCACCAACGCGACAGCCGCCGCTCCAGCGACTGGAGCAGCGGCTGCAGCTGGCGCTCAAGCCATCACGAGCGACGAATCGCTGGTGTACACTGTGGACCTCTTTCTCGCCATCCTCATCGGAGCTTTCATCCTTGCCCGCCTTCCTCGTGCATTCGCTTTGTTCGGTTCTCCCAAAGAGTGGCGAAATGGACATTTTATCCGGAGTATTACGACGCGGGTGGGCTTCACGACCGGCGGGATATATCCACTCACGCTGGGCTCGACCTCGAAGGAAAGCTACAAAAGCGACGGCTGGTCCTCAGACGATTCCCACATTCCTTACACCCGTCCTCAACAAAGCCAGCGTTTTGACGACAAAGGCCTTCCGGTGGCTAACAACGTGCCACCCCACATCGCCGCATGTCCGAAACTACTACGCCCCTTCCTTACGCTGCTCCGTATGCGCGTTGCCCCAGGATTTTCCGTCGGGCAGTTTATTGTCATCGCCATTTACTTTTTCTGCGTAGCATATGCGAGCTTCTTCCACTCGAACATCTTCACGGACCCGACGCGCACTGGCTGGGTTGCTGCCTCGCAATTGCCCGTTGTGTTCGCGTTTGCGCAGAAGAATAATCTTATCGGTTCTATCCTCGGCTTTGGCTATGAAAAGGTACGCAGCTGGCGCTACTGAATTAGTTCGACGCTTATTCAGATAAATTTCTTCCAAACAGTTAAATTTCGTGCATAGATTTGCCGGACGATTAGCTGTTCTAGCGGCAAATGTACATTCTCTCCATTGGAGTGAGTGTCCACTATCGGTCTCTTTGCCTCGTATATTGACATTTCGATTATTCAGTTTATAAATGGGCACTGGACGGTACCTTGTCGCAGAAAATCCAGACCCCCTCCGCCTACTGGGGTACAATCGCCCTCGTCTGCATGGACCTCCTTTTCTTCTTTTCCACCGAGTTTTGGCGTAAAAGAGCATACAATGTCTTTTTAACCACGCATATAGTCGGCTTCAGTCTGGTTCTCCCTGCGGTATGTTCCTTTCTCTACACATTTCCGACTATAAATTAAAGCTCTTTTTCTGGGAACGCATTAGACTTACATGCACAAGCCTTCGACGTTGATCTTCGTCATTGCTTCTATCGTGGCCTTTGGCATGGACCACGTCATCCGCATGCTTAAAACTCGCGTTGCAACTGCACATCTTCGTGCGCTCCCTGAACTCGACATGACCCGCGTTGAAATCCCCACACTCAACGCCGGCTGGCGCGCAGGGCAGCATGTCCGGCTCAGGGTCTTATCAACTGCAATGGGCTGGGCTAGCTGGCTCGAGGTGCACCCGTTTACGATCGCCAGCGTCAGCAAGAGCGAGGAGGGCATGGTGCTTATGGTCAAGAAGACGGGTGGATGGACACGAAAGATGTTCGAGGTCGCCAAGACAAGCGGGTATGCGGGCGACGGTATGGGCAGAGATTTGAAAGTGGTTGTTGAAGGGCCTTACGGTGAGTTATTTGGTGTATCTGTTTCTCCCTTCGGCGAATTCTGATCAAGCACGCTTGTCGCAGGAGGTCCCCAGCATACCATCATGTCTAGCTTCTCAGCGGCTGTCTTTGTCGTCGGTGGAAGTGGGATTACATTCGCACTCTCCGCCATCCAAGACATCATACAAAAGGACCTTGCCGGAGAGAGCAGAGTCAAGGTCATCGAGCTCGTATGGATAGTCAGTGACCCCGGTATGTCCTTTTCCGCACGATTATTTCGATTTCATATCCTAATAAAATTATCTTCCGCCAGCCTCGCTTGGCCCCCTCCTTCCTCACCTCTCCTCCCTGATCCAGCAAGCAATCTACACTCCCCTGCGCATCAGCGTCTTCTACACCCGTATGCGTGCAGGCAAGCAGCCCGCCTTCATCGACGCCTCCTCTGCCCGTCCATACGCGAGTCCCGTCCAGCCTCCGTTCTCCCTCGACTCAGCCGCAAACCCCCGCCGTCCCCCGCCTCTGAACCTGCGCGAAATACCAACCCCCCGGCGCGGTGAGCCGCCTCGCGGCACAAACACCGGCGGTGTGCACGCGTCTGTGAGGCGCAAGGCCACCCTCAACGCGTGGGAGAAGCTGCACGGCGCCGCGGAGACCCAGCACTACCGCGCTCCCGATCGTTCGCAGGAGAGCGAGAAGCACCTCCCCGCTGCGCCAGGTGCGGCAGCGGCGGCGGGCGGCCTGCTGCCCCCTGGGCTGACGCTCACGCCGGGCCGCCCGAAGGTCGTCAGCGTCATCGAGCACACGCTCGACAGCGCGCTCGCGCTTGGGCACGGCGCGCACCGGTACACACGCGCGGGCGACGCGCCGCCGCGGATGACGGGCCTGCTCGTCGGTGTGTGTGGGCCGCTGGCGATGGCGGACGACGTCGCAAGTGCGGTGGGCATGATCGATGCTGCGCGGAGGGACGAGGTTGGCGGCATTGAGCTCGTTGAGGAGGGATTCGGATGGTAAGCGCCCTGGCGGCGCTGGAGCGGTGGTGTTGCTCTTTTCCGGTAAAGGCTACCGCAGTAAAGGTGGCATGGGCTGTCTTCTGGCAGGCCACGCAACCAGTCTACCTTTCGTTCTGTCTTATCCTGGTTGCGTCGGCTGTTGGTTGCTTTTACCTCCGTTATTTTTTCCGCTTTTCTTTTTACCTTTCTTCTCTGATCGCGACACATAGACATCGAGGTTTTGGGTGGCAGTAGGCAATGTACGCACTGATATGGTGGTAGCACGGTGACCCCACAAACTATCCCCTCGACTGTATTGTACTTAATACTTATTCTATGAACAAAATATAATGTATTATAATGTAACATGATGTGGCGCAATGCGACAAGGGGGACATCTTTCGTGAGCTCAAGGCCTTGAAATTAACAATTTGCTATTCTTATACGTACAACTTGCCACAATACAACATTGCAAATCTCTTAGTACTAATACAACAAGATACATACAGCGATAACATATACAGTATACGGATTGACCGTCCTGCGCCGGGCATCCTGTATCTATGGGGGTTGAGGAGGTTCAGAATCCAGATTGGAGTATTCAGCGCGCCCGGCCGGTGCACTGCGCCCATCGAGGGCGCCGCGCGCCCAGTGGGGAGGCTGTGGTGGTGGTTGGTCTGGCAAGCCGGGTACCCGGCGTCCAGGCAGCAAGAAAGAGAACGAAAGTAAGAAAAGACAGTGTGACAAACGAGCGGCGTGCCCCCTGGGCACGGGAGCAAGGTCCATTAGTCAAGCATCGTACAACACGCAGCACCAGCGCCCGCGCGGCACTACCACCCAAACACCTCCTCCACGAGCTCCACGCCCCCGACCTGCGCCGCGCGCAACGCATCAACGCCGCCGACCGCCGCCGCCGCGTCGTCCGCCATCTCGCGGGGGCCGCACACCGCCACCGCGAGCCCCGCGAGCGCGCGCGCTGACTCGTCCTTCGCGCGCAGTGCGCCGCTGCCCCCGAGTACGACCGCGCGCGCCAGCGCGTGCTCCACGAACTTGAGCAGCCGCGGGCGCCCGGGCGCGAGCGTCAGCCCCGCCGGCAGCGCTCCGGGGCCCGAGGCGCTCGGCGCGCGGGCGAGGGGCGCGGCGGCGGTGGGGCTGGTGCTATTCCCCGTCCCTGCACGCACGAGCGCGGCACTGCGCGAGCCGGTGCGGCGCGGCGGGGCGGTAGTGCGCTCGCCTGGGCGGCGGAGCGGCGCGGCCTCGCTGTCGCCGAGGTCGAGCGGCGGCGGGCGCGCGGGGCGTGCGGGAGCGGTTATAAGTGGCGCCTCGGACACGGGCGGCGCGGACGCTCGGTCAAAGTACGCGGGCTGCTTCCCCGTTGGCGCGCGCGTGTAGAAGACGCTGATGCGCAGCGGAGTGTACACGGACTGCTGGAGGAGCGCGGTGAAGCGCGGTAGGAGCGGGCCGAGCGATGCTGAGGTGACTGTTAGAAATGGAAGAAAGGGAGTTGGGAAAGAGGGACGTACAGGGATCTGCGACGACCCAGACGAGCTCGATGATCTTGACGCGACTCTCGCCTGCAGTGTCCTTTTGCACCAAATCCTCCAGAGCCGCCAATGCGAACGTGATCCCGCTGCCACCCGCGACGAGAACAACCCCCGAGAAGCTGGAGAGTACTGTGCGCTGAGGGCCACCTGAAAAGAGTTAAGCGCGTCAGCACCCCCGGCCAAACAAACAGGGATCCACTAAAGCGCACCATACGGCCCCTCGACGACGACCTTCACCTCCCGCCCCAGCCCGCCCTCAGTGTATCCCGCCATCTTCGCGACCTCGAACATCTGCCTTGTCCACCCGCCCGCCTTCTTCACCATTAGCACCATACCCTCCTCGCTTCTTGAGACATTCGCGATCGTGAAAGGGTGCGCTTCGAGCCAGGCCGCGCGCCCGAGTGCCGTGGAGAGCACGCGCAGGCGAATGTGCTGCCCCGCGCGCCAACCCGCGTTCAGTGCGGGGATCACGACGCGCGTGGCCTCCAGCTCGGGGAGCGGCCGCAGGTGCGCGGTAGCGACGCGCGACTTGAGCAGGCGGAAGAGGTGGTCGGCGCCGAAGAATGCGACGGACGCCAGGACGAATGTCAGCGTGGTAGCGCGGTGGAGATAGACCTGTTATATGAAGTCAGCTAAGTTTCCAGTAACAGCAAAACACTCGGATGCATCGCTGAATGATTGTTATGCATATACTTAACTTGAAGTTCATTCTTTCATCTACCTCAAATAAAGTACAGAGATTGGTTGCCATTTATATAGTAAGATATTTGATGCTTGGCTTCTCAGCTGACAGCAATCGAATACCCACTGCATAAAGGACAACAACGCTGCGTAGTTTATTTGAAGTCGAGGATAGAAGGGATTTCAAATATAGGTATGCCATGCATCTGGTTGTGCACCAAGCGGGAGTGAGATGACTTACGGCGGGGAGAATGAGAGTAAACCCGAGTATATGCGTTGATAAAAAGAGATTGTAAGCTTTTCCGCGCCAGTACTCGGTCGAGAAGACGAATATGAGGTCAACGCTGGCGAGGGCAACGATTCCCCATACATTGGAGGGGTTCTTAAGATTTAACGCTACAGTCCCGTTGAGGGACCACTGGTAAACTGAAATCGTATGAAAAGTGTGAATATATGCGCATTATTCGAGCTGATAATATGCTTACACCAGTGCAGAGCGTGTACATTGGAGGCTATGAGCACCATCCTTCCAGCAAACCGGTGCAGAAAGTTGAGCTGCCGGAAGAAAAAAAGGCACAACGTCGGCAATTTTCTCGTCGCAACTCAGACAATGCGCACCTTTTCATAGCCGTAGCCAAGAATAGCACCAACAATGTTGTTCTTCTGCGCGAAGGCAAACACAAAGGGCAGCTGCGCAGCGGCGACCCAGCCCGTGCGTGTGCCGTCCGTGAAGATGTTGGCGCGGAAGAAGCCCGCATAGAGCAGGCTGATAAAATAGACAGAAAGTACAAGGAACTGAGCAACTGAGAAGCCCGGTGCGATCCGCATGCGGAGCGACGTCATGAGCGGGCGCAGCACGCGCGGGCACGCCGCGGCGTGTGTTGGTAAGCGCAGAGAACTAGCCCGCCATTTTTCGTTAGAGGCGTTAAAGGCGTAAGGATAAGGACTGTGGGTGTCGTCGGACGGGCTGGGGCTCTCTTTGAGCGGGTAAGCGCCGGTATCGGGCGATAGACGGCGTTGTGTCGGACGCACAGGTCCGCGGTGCAGAAAATGGCCGTCAATCCACTCTCTGGTGGTCCCGAATAGGGCTATGGCGCGCGGAAGGCGGGCCAGGGCGTAGAGGGCGATGAGGGCGATGAGGAAGAGGTCGACGTGGTACACCAGCGATTCGTCGCTGGATATTGGGGCTGCGCTGGCGGTGAACTCGTTGGCTGTCGCATTGCTGGTGGTAGAAGCGTATGTCGACATTGTTCTGGGAATCTGCGACTTGCTTGTAGATCTAGGCAAGACTCAAGAGGCTGTTGAATGCAAGTTGAATGTTGAATCTATTGTGGGGCGTGTTTCGACGACAGAAAGAAGGGAAAACGGCGGGCTTATGAAGGAAAGGGCGGTGGAGAACCGATCAGCCAGTGGGGAACGTACAAGAAGGCCAAGACGACAAATTTCATCGTTCAACCACGCCTATTTATACGTACAACGTTGCGAACAAGTTGCGACGTGCTCTGTTTGTATTTGGGCATACCATCGGTTCCCACGCTCCGCCACGTCCGCCGGTCCCTCCCCTCACCGGGTTTGACTCTCTGTTCTACAACCACCCTCTACAGCTCACCTCTTCAGGCCATTCCATCCCCTCCGCCCGTCGAACACCCCCAGAAGCTCGAGAGTTGCCGGTATCAAGCCGACTGCATGGAATGAAGAGATTAGTACACGCTGCAGACGGCTGGCATGCTTTCCCCTCATGTCATCTCCGGATTTTTGTTCGAGCTCGCCGAATTAAGCAATATCACACGCGGTCGGACGGCCATAAGCAGGCGCCTGTGTATTTGCGACAGCTATCGGTATCTGCAGCACATCCAAGCCCATCCAAGCTCGTACACGAGTTTTTTTCAAGTTCAACAATTGTCTTCACACCTGAGTAGAGGTGCTGGCGTCGACTCCACGGGTCTCACGTATCGCACGGGCTGCGCGTCGTGCAAAATCGACGTGGCAGATCCCGCATTGAAACGGCAATTCATTAACAGCTTCATCAAGCCTTGTCTGTTCTATTTATAGCAGCCAGCAACGCATCTAAATATTCCTATCGCGCACCCGAAATAATTTCTATCCCTTTGTCCGCGTCCGAAATAAACCAAGGCTCTTTTCCTATGGTGCTACCCTTGGAGAACTTCCCGGACGTCGCACCAAGTCGCACACAGCCCAACTGCAGCCAGCGTGTCTCCAGCGTGCTTGGCATAGCCTCGAGGCGATAGCCACTGCGCACTCCAACTCACGGTGTCGTATGCCCGGCGCCGACAATTCGGGTGGACTGCGCACCCGGGCACCGCTCTCTGGCCGGCGCACCATCAGCGGTGTGGGCGCCACGCGAGCATTCGACGCGAAGGCACCACCGTTATTGCCCAACGCGAACGAGAACACCACGGGCGCCTGTCAGCGAGTGGCGGGATCGTCTTCTTGCCTCTGTGCTCTAGAGGAGTCTAGAAGAACGGTATTCGAACCGGCTCACAGGTGTCCCAGCAGGCAGTTACACGCGACGCGCACCGGTGCGCAAGTTTGACGCGCGCCGTGGGAGGTGAAGCGGCTGCGTTCTATTTATTGAACGCGAGCCGCAGGCGCTCTGGAGTCTGCAGGCCGGCGAGCGTAAAAAATTGCAAATTTCTGAGCAAAACGTAAGTTTGAAATCGCAAGTTTTGACTTGGGGATTTATCAATACTTACTGGAGTGCTGCGAGCGTTCTCCTTATTCCTATTCCTATCCCTACGTCTGCTCTCGAAATACCGGTGGCGCGGCGCAAGGCTAGCAAGCGTTCTCGCCATCCTGCAGCACGCTCCGCGGACTCGTTCGTAAGCGCGCGATGCCGCTGGCACCTTGGCGAGGATAATTGTTCGCGCGCTTGCACCGCTGATGACGCACTGGTCAGACTGAAGTAGAGGTACTCACTGCGCAGTGAGCGAGAAGCCCACGGGCGCATGTCAGTGAGCGGCGGGATCGTCTTCTGGCGTCCGTTCACTGCTAAATTTTGTGCCCTGCTGACGCGCCAGAGGTAAGCTTTGCCCGCCGGGGGGAGCGCAGGGGAGCGCACGTCGAATGAGCAGCGTCCCAGGTGCGCTGCGGGCCGGCGAGCGTAATGAATTTTTTTAAAATGCGTCAGGTCTGAGGGTAGGATTTGACCGATTTCGAGCAAACGTTTTGGGTTACCCATGAGGATGAAAAATGACACTCTACGGAAGGGAAGATGTCGCCGCACGCCTATCGACAACCTCGAGTCTTGACGGCCGCTCCACCGTAGATGATGACCGCACGCTCCGCGGGGAGCTACCTTTACTAGTATATCCTCCCGGGCTTCGCACCAAGTCGCACACAGCCCGACTGACTGACTGCGGCCAGTGCAGCACCAGCGTGCTTGGCGTAGCCTCGAGGCGCCCTTACCTATCGCGGGCACCACTGGCAGGGCCCGGCGTCCCACACCCGACTCACCGGGAATGTAGGGCCTAGGCAGACTCTGGAAGACTGCGCAATTAAAGGCTGCGCAGCTGCGTATCTTATCAGATCTCACATGTACAGTCGATCGGCGTACAATGGGCGGTGGGGCGCGCCGCGCGAACATTTGATGCGCCAAGGCTCCACCGGTATCGCGCGCGCACGAACGAGAAGGCCCCAAAGCCCACGGCGCAGATCCTGCAGGATCTTCGGTAGGCGCGTCTAAGTTCGGCCGAACTGCGCACCACTGTATTCCCGAGGCGCCGCGCGAACATTCGACGCGCCAAAGCAAAGCTCCACCCGTATCGCGCACGCATGCACGGGCGAGCGAGAGGCCCACGAGTGCTTGCGGTTGGATCATGTTCTGGCGTCGATTCTCAGTGTGTGTAGAAGGTATCGACGAACGGGCGTCCCGACGAGCAGCTCACACGAGGCGGACCACACCGCCCGGGCCGCGCTGCGTTTCGGCGCTGATCGCAGACCGGCGACGGCGTGCCGTGCGACGCTTCATTGACCACGCACGCGTGCGCCAAAGGTGCGACCCAACCTTCCAACGGGAATCCGTGGTGTGTTCTAGGCGCTCGGGGACGCCAACCCGCGTCCCAGTAGCGAAGAGATAGCGCAGAATTGAATTTATAGCAGCAAGCCAGCTGCCAACCTCAGGATGTCTCTAAAAACGCCCGCAGAAGTCGCAAGGCCAATCACACCACCATGCTGGGAACAGAACGACACCCTCGCCCCGTGTACGGTGCGCATAACGCACCTTTTAAGATCCCCATGGGCAAAGGACGAAGCTTGAGGCAATCGGACGGATGTGTTACATTGCGTGTATCGCGGACATGGGGATAGATCTGACACTGTTCTCCTGCCTCCACTCCCAATCGTGTACATACCTCAAATTTCACAGAAGGTCCGGACGAGCGAACGCACCTATCGTCGATGTATTACATCGCCTGTGTCATCTACTCTGCACGACCGGGCCTCTGACGGGCAGGGATACGTAATAATGGCCTGATACATGATAGGTTGACCTCTGCCTCAGCCAAATGCATGCTACCTCAGTCGTCAGGCCCCGGTCATGATGCTATGTAGAGTTAAAGCGTAGGTGCGGCAGCGCAGCGCCCCTCCACCCACCCTAGTACCCGAGGTGAATATTTAAGCCTTTTCTCGCCTGGACGACTGGCGAATCGCCATGCACGTCGTTTGTATGGCGCGCACGACTTGGTCTAGTTGTGAGATTGCTTAGCACAATTATGCTGTATGTGCCCCTCGAATCTCGACCTATCCGTGCGATACAGACGCAGCGCACCCGACCTCGAACTTCCACTAGGCGGGTATTTGACGCTATCTACATATCATAAAGACGACTAGAAACGCGTTACACTGGAGTGTGCCTGCACCAGCATCTGTCCCGCACTTCAACAACCTGAACTAAGTGAGATGAGAGGGATTGCAGATATGCTTCTTGAAATACCCAACACCAACAGTGTTGTAATGATCCAGATTGATCATGATGAAGCGCAGCATACTTTATTCATTTTTTGTATGAACGAAAGGAGGCAGAGCGCCGGACCCTGTGCAGATTGAAATGAGTGTGCATATCTATTATCGCATAATCCGAGCCAAATGTGGATCTTCTACTCCACTACTGCATATGATCGTTGTATGCGCTATTGCAGGAAGTCCGGATATAATCTGTCAACTTGCGTACCTACTGTATTGGGGGCGAGCCTCCCCACCCCCAACGTTCCCGAGTGAAATGTTCACTTTGGGTGTCATAATTACCACTACGTGTTACGACCCCTAGTGTACCTAAGTTGTCTGGGACTCGCAAAAATTGGTGCTTTTAGTCCGGGACACCTTCAATTCCCCGCCTAAAATACACTATAATACATTATATTGTGCCGTTATATAATGGAGTATTACGATACAATGAGATAGCATGTGGCTCCCGTGCTGCACCATACAATTAAGTACATTGCCTACTGCCACCCAACAACTTCTAAATCTATGTGTCGGGATGAGAGAAGGGAGGTAAGAAAAAAAAGCAAGCGGACGCGACCAGGATCTAGGGAAAGAACGAACAGAACACTGCTAGCCGCGCAGCTCATAAAAAAAAGCCTGCAACACCTCCATCACGGCAGCTCTCAAACGGAAGAGCGCCACCGCCACCACCCCGCCACAGCACTTACCAGCCGAATGCCTCCTCAACAAGTTCGATGCCGCCGACCTGGTCCCTCCGCACCGCGTCGATCACGCCCACCGCACCCGCGATGGCGTCCGCCATCGCCAGCGGCCCACACACACCGACGAGCAGGCCCGTCATCCGCGGCGGCGCGTCGCCCGCGCGCGTGTACTGGTGCGCGCTTTTCCCAAGCTCGAGCGCGCTGTCGAGTGCGTGCTCGATGACGCTGACGACCTTCGGGCGGCCCGGGCTAAGCGTCAGCCCTGGGGGGAGCAACGCCACTGCTACCACTGCGGGTGCGGGTGCCGCGGGGAGGCGCTTCTCGCTCTCCTGCATACGATCGGGAGTGCTGTAGTTCTGCGTCTCCACAGCGACGTGTAGCTTCTCCGACGCATTGAGCGTGGCCTTGCGCCTCACGGAGGTGTTCAAGCCGCCTACGTTGTCGACGCGCGGCGGCGAATCGCTCCGGGGGGTTGGCGCTTCACCTAGGTTGAGAGGCGGGGGACCGAGGGGGGTTGCAGCTGAGCGAGTGGCGTCGATGAACGCGGGCTGCTTGCCTGCGCGCACACGGGTGTAGAAGACGCTGATGCGCAAGGGGGTGTTGATTGATTTCTGGATCAGGGAGGAGAGGTGAGGAAGGAGGGGGGAAAGCGAGGCTGGGGGGAGATTCTTTCAAATTTGGGATTAAAATAATTGTGCGGGAAAGGACATACCGGGGTCGCTGATTATCCATACAAGTTCGACGACCTTGACTCTGCTCTCTCCGGCAAGGTCCTTTTGTATGATGTCTTGGATGGCGGAGAGTGCGAATGTGATCCCACTTCCACCGACGATGAAGACAGCTGCTGAGAAGCTAGACATGATGGTATGCTGGGGACCTCCTGCGGGAAGAGTGACGCGATCAGAATTCGCCGAAATAGGTACGCCACATAACTCACCGTAAGGCCCTTCAATAAGCACCTTCATATCCCTGCCCAAATTTCCATCACCCATATACTCGCTTGCCTTGGCGACCTCGAACATCTTTCCTGTCCACCCACCTGTCTTCTTCACCATAAGCACCATGCCCTCCTCGCTCTTGCTGACGCTGGCGATCGTAAATGGGTGCACCTCGAGCCAGCTCGCCCAGCCCATTGCAGTCGATAAGACCCTGAGCCGGACATGCTGCCCTGCGCGCCATCCAGCGTTGAGTGTGGGGATTTCAACGCGGGTCATGTCGAGCTCGGGGAGCGCGTGGAGATGTGCCGTTGCAACGCGGGTTTTGAGCATGCGGACGACATGGTCCATGCCATAGGCGACAACACAGACAACAATGAAAATCAACGGCGACGGCGTATGCATATAAATCTAATGGGTTGACAGAATATCAGTTTTTAGATACAGTCGGAACCGTGTAAAGGATGCAACTTACTGCTGGTAGAAGTAGGCTGAAGCCGACAATATGCGTCGTTAAAAAGACATTGTATGCTCTTTTACGCCAAAATTCGGTGGAAAAGAAGCAAAGGAGGTCCATGCAAATGAGAGCGACTACGCCCCAGTAGCAGGAGGGGATCTGAATTTTCTGCGATAACGTACCGTCTATTGACCGTTTATAAACTGAATGCTCCGAAAGGTAAATATATGAGACAAAATATCCGATAGCGGACACTCACGCCAATGGAGAGAATGTATATTTGCGGCGAGAACAGCTAATCGTCCAGAAAATCTATGCACGAAATTTAACTGTTAAGTCGTCTGAATAAGCGTCAAATTGATTCAGTGGCTCTGGCTACATACCTTTTCATAGCTATATCCAAGGATAGAGCCAATAAGATTATTCTTCAGAGCAAAAACGAACACAATCGGCAATTGCGAGGTAGCAAGCCAACCAGTGCGTCTCTTATCGGTGAAGATGTTTGAGCGGAAGAAAATCGCATATATCACGCAGACAAAGTATATGGCGGTGATAACAAACTGTCCAAGGGAAAATCCTGGGGAAATGCGCATACGGAGAAGCGCGAGGAAAGGGCGTAGTAGTCTCGGGCATGCGGCGATGTGGAGTGGAAGATTGTTAGCCATTGGCAGACCTTTGTTGTCCAAACGCTGGCTTTGTTGAGGACCGGTGCAAGAAATGTGAGAGTCGTCTGAGGACAATCCATCGCTTTTATAACTTTCCTTCGAGGTCGTGAAACCCTCCCGCGTGGTGATACGCTGTATAAAATGCCCGTTTCGCCACTCTTTGGAAGACCCGAACAAGGCGAATGCACGAGGAAGGCGGGCAAGGATTAAGATACCGATCAGGATGGCGAAAATGAGGTCGATAGTGTACACCAGTGATCTGTCTGACATGGCTATCGCTTCGTGGAATTGAACGGTCGAGAGTCAACGAGAGGCTCCAGGCTCTCTAAGCTTGGTCGAAGGCGGAAAGGCTGGCCTCGAAAACGTAGCAGGAAGTGCCAGTGGGTTTTGAAGGAAGGGCAGGAACTTCTAGAAGAAAACAAATTCCACGTCCAACGACCGTCCGTTTATGTAGAATCTACTTTGCATCTTGCATCCGAAGGTCGCGTCACGACGCGTGAAGCTTGATGTTTTGAACGCTTGGCTCCATATGTGCCTTGTATTATGTGCCTTTTCTTCGGATCATATATATCCTTGAAAAGTCAATTTTTGACCAGATTCTGGTGATCGCGTATGTCTCAAAAACAGCTGTAAGTGGCTCAATTGTCACATAGTGTGGGTGTACTTACTACTAGTGCGGAACGAAGCCACTTGTCAGGTAGGGTCAACGATCGTGAATTGGGTTTGAGAGGGGACTATGTGGAAGGGATCTGACTTTTAGTGTCGTCGAGAGTCAAAGCAGACTTCGTGGATGAAGGAAAAGACGCTTGATAATGGCGGAGAATAACAGAGAATAACTGCTGTATTTACCAAGTATTTACCAATGGGCCAAACGCCTTCTTTAGGTTCGTTCGGATTCTCATCTTATCAGATCGCATCATGATCGCTGCGCATGACAACGCGCGATATCAGATAATCGGAGTGATATCAGATAATCTAGATCAAACGAGATCTAGCTAGAGGGGCTGCGAAGTACTCATGTTCGCTCAACGCTGCTACAGAGCCGCGCTGTGCTTAATATTCCTCCTAAAAATGAGGTAACTCAACATGCAGTAACAGCAGCCGCATACTTTGAATCCCTGCATAAAGTTGTACAGCTGTATTTAAGTAAACATCAATCCACGGAGCGCGACATTTGTCCGATTTGAACTCTCGAGCACTAGGCAATTTGGTTGTGGCTTTTTTCGGCTTTGGTAATCAAAGATTCGGAGGTTTGAGTAGGTACTTCTCGGCTATGGACTGCAATAAATGAACTGTAAACCAGCGTGAAAGTGTATGTGGTCTGTGCTAACCTCCCCTTACAGGGCGCAAGGAAGCCTGGTCGATGATTGTCTTTTCAAGCTACTCGATGATTATCGAAGATGATATACTTCACAATCAACTCGTAGAATGAAATTTCAGGAGAAAATTCCAAGAAAATGGGTGAGGAATAAAAGAATCTAGATGGAACTTCAACCCAAGCTAATCTGTATCCGCAGCGCCGGTGGCAGCGACCAGAGACCGGCGGGTACAGTAGGGTACAGCTCATTGGGAAGTCCCAGTCAAGGGTGAGCGCTGAGCGCTGAGCCTCGCTCGCTTAGAACGGTTTTGAACGCTTGGCGCTGTAATCGTAATATATTCCATGTAGCACAGCCTAGCGCAACAAATACACAGTAAATTATTCAATTAAGTGATTGATGGATAGATTGGCATAAGCGCGCGTTAGCCTGTGGTGGGCTCTAAATTAGTCTGAATGGCTTCCGCGCAGCAATTGAATATGTACTCGAGATACATGTGATTGGTGCCAATTTTGCGTAGCCAAAGAGAAAAATGGAATTGTGAGTGCTGTACCGAGGTGCGGGTTTATTACGTCCAAAACTTGTGGACAAGCCTCCTGCTTATCCCCAAGAAAAATGCAGGGGCTTGCAAACCGCCTACGCCTATTATAAAATGATTCTCGCCCTCTTGCCTTGAGATGTATTTAATCCGACAAAATGGTTGGCATCTGAGTGGAATGGTATTTGAATACGAGACTTGAATATGCGTATTGCTGAGCAATGGCAGTCACATTTACGTATAAGATATTCGAAGGTGTGGTTTTGAGACTAGATATAATTTGTGCCTGAGTGGAACTGGGACTATGTCAGACCATGCGTCGGAGGGGACAAATAGTCAAGGCAAAGTCTCAAATCCCTGGAACCGTCGGATGAAAGTCAAACGAAAGTCACGGTGCTTGTTTACTTGGCCAGGAATCAAATTGTGTTAACTTTTCGACTGGCGAAATCAAGGGGAAGTCGTCGGCGAACCACGGAAAAGTTTCTCTAATTTCAAACTAGGCAGGTCCATACCCTCGTACTCTTTGCGGGCCATCCAATGAGATGCAAAGCTGGCAGATGTTTGGATGGCCTTTGGATAGCCGTGGCAATCGTTTTCAGGGTGATCGGCAATCACCGGTGGCCTTGTGACAAATCAAATAACTCGTGACCCGATGTATTCGCGTGACATCGCGTCGTCCGGACTCCGAATCCTTCGCACCAACTTCGCACTGGCGTTTTCTCTCTCTCATATTACCGCCAGCAACGAAAATAGGAAATGTCGACGGCAAAAGCACGGACCGCTCACGCGAAAGCAATCTTAGGCCCCACATTGTTCTCTCAACTTGCTCACACAAGTGTACTTCTGGTTGGCGCCGGAGGGATTGGCTGCGAACTATGTGCGTTGTCTGCCACCAATGTTGCGCATTGCGGACTTCACGTTATTGTTGCTCATATTGACCGACTAATTAGTGAAGAACATTGTGTTGACGGGCTTCGGCAAGATTACACTGCTCGACTTGGACACCATCGACATTTCCAACCTCAATCGCCAATTTTTGTTCAAGAAGAACGATGTAAAGCAAAGCAAAGCATTAGTGAGGATACTCATCTTTGAATCAACATAATAATGACCAAGTCCCGTGCCACACGTAGGTGGCAGCCCAGACCGCCGGTGCATTCAATCCCAATGTGCGCATCATTCCTATGCACGACAACATTAAGGAACCCCAATACGATATCCAATGGTTCCAACAATTCAATATCGTCCTTAACGCGCTCGATAATCTAGGTTTGTTCCTCGCTTCCAGGATGCATATATCTTGCACGTTCCATTGAACATAATTTTAGACGCTAGGCGACATGTAAACAAAATGTGCATGGCAGCCAACGTACCTCTCGTAGAATCTGGAACTGCTGGATACCTTGGGCAGGTTCAACCTCTTCTCAAAGTACTGAAATTTTGTTCTTTATTTGTAACGCCGTGGCTAACCCACTGCTCAATCAGGACAGCACAGAGTGCTTCGACTGCATTCCCAAACCAACGCCGAAAACCTTTCCTGTTTGCACAATCCGCTCTACCCCCAGCCAGCCTATTCATTGCATTGTTTGGAGTAAAAGCTATCTCATGGGGTGCGTCATTGCCGCATTATCTCCTTGCTGTTTGTCTCTAACATTACTCTATCTGAAGGCAGCTTTTTGGGGAGGACGAAGACGCGAGTGAGGAGCTCGACGATGCTGAAAAACAGGGAGAAAATGGTCAGTTTATACATGCTATCAATATATATACTAAGCCATCAATCCGCATTGCAGCACAAGAAATTGCGACATTACGGAAGGAAGCCCAAGCCTTCACGGCAGTCCGCAATGCTCTGCGAAGTAGCGAGAATAATCACGATGCTGCACTTTTAGCCTTCCAGAAGGTGCTTCCTACCGCGCGCTTGACCATTAAATGCCTCGGATTAACATTCCGAATATATAGGTTTTCAACGCAGACATAAAAAATCTACTCATTATGGCTGACATGTGGAAGTCACGATCTCCGCCAACGCCGCTGGACTATTCTTCTATCTTAGATGGCACATTTGAGCCAAGTAACTCGAATGGGAACATCGCTCCCGCGAATGCAGTCGCCAGTGGAAGTGGCTCGGCTAATGGATCGGCAACCTCCCCCAACGGCCCAGTAAACGGAGCTTCAAATACTTCCCACTTGAAAGACCAACGTGCTCTGACGCTGAAGGATAATCTGGAGCTGTTTATCTCAAGGTGAGCTCACGAGTTGTTTACCATCCGTATCGTCGCGGTAACGGCTCTCTGCCTCCCGAAAGCACAAATCGCCTAGCCGCACGGCTACAGAAGGGTGAAATCACGATCTCATTCGACAAGGATGACGACGACACCCTTGACTTCGTGACAGCCTCCTCAAATTTGCGGTCTTACTCTTACGGCATCGAGGGAAAGACCCGTTGGGAAGTGAAAGGTGCGTGTAACCCACCTTCAATTCTCTGTGTTCGCAGTACTTACACCCGCACCCTTTAGAAATGGCCGGAAACATCATCCCTGCGATTGCCACAACTAATGCAATCATCTCCGGCCTCATTGTCTTGCAGGCATTGCATCTGATGAAGAAATCCCACACACAATTGCGCAACGTGCATCTCCAATTCAAACCCGCAGTTCCTCTGAGTACCATTCGTCTCAGCAAACCAAATCCTGAGTGTGGGGTCTGTCGGGATACCTATACGAGCATATTGTGCGATCCTTCGCGTACGCTGCTTGGCGATGTCGTGAAAGGGATCCTGGGGAATAACGAGCGGGAGGTCAGCGTTTACGAAGACAAGCGCGTTCTCAGTGATCCCGACTGGGACGACAACTTGGGGCGTACTCTGGAGAGCCTCAATGTCACGAGAGGGAAGTTTTTAACCATAATTGATGAGGAGGGGGAATGGTCCACCATCGCTGTTGGCCTCGGTGCCTTGCCGTGAGTTGACTTACATTTCTAAACAATCATCTTGATCTGATCTCTATTCAGGCTCAACCATCCTGCTGACGCATTGCCTTATATCCTTCCATCACCTCTCCCGCAGCCTTCACCAAAAAAGAAGGCTATACCGCCCGCTCCCGAGACACCGCAACGCACATCCACGAAGCGCCCTCTCCCCGTGGAAGATGCCGACGGTGTAATCGACCTTGAACCAACCCCCAAAAAGGCGAAGCCTTCTGCCCCGACTCTGTCGGCTCTGAAGCGTAAATTTGAAGATGGGCCTACCCCGAGTAAGCGTAGACGACTGGAGGAGGACGGCGTTGTCCTCATGGACGGCCCAGACGAGGCCTTGGAACCGACATCCTCGGCGGTTGCAGTTCTAGATGCAGATTGCATCGTGATAGACGACTGACGGTACTTTTATGGGCTGACGCACGCAACGAAGAGTGACTATGGGTCCTGGTTTACTTATTCTCTTCCAATTTTTTGTGCTTCAGGTTCCCCCTTTACTCCACGGTAACTTACTAATATATCTTGGCCAATCTAGAACATTGGTTTCGAAGAGTTTAAGGGTGCTTGTTGTTTGGACTGGGTTAAGAGGTATGCAAAACTGCTGCGCCTTTGCGCTTACCCTCTACAGATTATAGATGAAGGAAAGGATCTTGTCCGCATTCTCGCTTTCCAACCCCGTTATCATGGACACATGCCCATCTGGCCGCACCAAAACCGCTGCTCCAGGCGAAGAGCTGTCGGCCATTCCAAACTTCTCGTACAAGTTGCCTCCCGGAACTCCTGGTATGGGGCCGTGCGTTGTGAAACAACTGCAAGGCAATTTAGTGAATGACACACTGACGATCAAATTGGATGACTCGTTACCTTGTCCACGATTCAGCCAAGGCCGTTGGTATCTCTGTCCAGAGGATATCTTCTTTCGCGTTATGCGCTACAACGTAGACCGACAATCGCACCGGTAAGCCCCAGAATTCGTCAAGCGCTTCCGAACCCCGTGCATGAACAGCGTTGTGGTATGCTGCTGCAAAATCATTCAACGCTACTTTGGCCTTCGGATCAAACACGTCCCCGGATAGGATGATCAGCTTGAACTTTCCGTCTGAAGGGAGTAAATCATGCGCGTCATACGGGCGCCAGTCGGCAATACGGATAATCGGGGCGAATGGGAAGCGCTCTCCCGGTACAACTATGCCGTACGACTTGGTTGTCGCAGTCAGCACAGACGAAGCATAGTTAATTCCGATTCCACTGTCGAAAACGACGTCAGGTACCCCCCCAATGCTCGCATATTCGCTAAACTTGCCTGCCAAACATGTTCTGCTTGTGGAGCATCCTGATTTTTCGGAAAGGTGTCAGCTCAACAAACTGACTTTGAAAGTGTTGACTCACTTCTGGTATTCCTCAGCTGGACGATTCTCTTCAAGAGTCTTGGAAATCTCTTTGTCGAATGAGATTAACGCTTGTGCATATGGGCGCCGTTCCTCCTCGTAGGTGTTTAAAAGGGAAGGACTAGCCCATCCACGGACGGCATATGCAACTTTCCAAGCTAGTCAAGCGGAGATTAGTCTCTAGAGCCTGTTCAGTTGTGTCTCAAGACGAGATACCTAGATTGTGCGCATCCCCCATGGATGCATTTGCTCCCTGCCCGGCCTTGGGAGAGTGAGTGTGGCAGGCATCACCGGTGATGAAAACTTTGGTCCGGTACGAGAATGTGGAGGCAACTTTTTGCGCCGCTGCAACAAATTTCAGCTTCATTCTTGGGGCGTAGATCTCATTAAACTCACTGGCAAATATCGTACTCCAAAAGACTTCCGTAAATTCCACGTTGAACGGAGAAAATCGCTCTCGAGCGTGCTAAATATGAGTGTAATCAGTCGACTGGTACTCATTTTGTCGTTGTAATAACTTCTCTGCACCTGGAGAATTTTCTGCAGCATTTCTTTAGGATCAAAAGCCGTTTTGTCAACACGCCCGTCATCGCGAAGAGGAATCTTGTCCGAGGTAGACATCGCGATGTAGATACGAATTTTATCTTCCTCGCGTGGTATTATCTCACACAAATTCAATTAGAGCTTTAATCAATTTATATTCAACTCACAATTAGAGGTCCCGACGCTGCCTGGATAACGCATTTGAACCTGATATCAGGGAAGTCTGTCTTGAGATGGACATCCACCACGCCCCACACATCCTCTAGGGGGATTCGAGGTAATGATGAGGAACTGAAAACCACAGGGCACAATTAGAGTACCTGTTTGCTCTCCTTCCATGTTTATATTGAGGGTTCTCCTGATCCAAGAGTAGGCGCCTGTGGCGAGGAATATTCAGAAAACCGTTTATTATTAGTAAAGCGCCATACCATCCGCTCCAATGACATATTTCGCGGAGATAATTTCCAGGCTTTGCTCTCCAGTGCAATAACAGCCATATTTGGAAGTCCCATTGGTCAGTGTCGCTTTGGACGCTTTCGCGACGCAGAAACTACATTTTGAAGAGCTGGGCTTCTCAATTGTTATCTGTTCTTCATGAGATCTCAAGCCATAGGATGAACATCAGCAAACTCACTTTCACTGGAAATTCGTCGTCAGTCTCGCGTACATCAATTGCGATTGGCCATGCTGGTTGAACAAATTTGACGTCGGCGTCATCGGCATTTTTTCTGAGTGTTCCTTCGATAAACTCGGTAGCTCCCGTGAGCTCGTAGGGATATCTACTGGAAACAACAACATTGCTCTTAGGCCGCGACCGGACAAGGCGGCCGTCGCTCGGGGAAGTCTCGTACGTCACCTGTTAGCAAAACCGTGAAAAAGAATAATGAGGGTGCTAGTTTATATGACACTTACCAAACCGACCATACGTGCTCCTCCTTTAGCATCGAACGGGTCTAGCATTCCGTAGGTTTGCCATATTTCCATCGATCGAGGGACAAGCCCATCTGCATTACCGTACGCTTCTCCTATGCCTCTAAGATAAGCGTAAGATTGAATCACGTATTTTACGACGGATTTATGAGGCATACCGGCGCTCGATCACTGTCACGTCGATCCCAAGTCTGCCCAGAGCTTGAGCTGCCATAAGGCCACTCGGGCCAGCGCCGACAACCAAGACATCCGTCTTGGAATGCTTCAGATGAGTTGAATCAGTGAAGCTCATATTCAAAGAGTTCTACGCCTGAGCCCCGAGTACCTTAGTAGAAATATCTCTTCACCACCCATGTCACAGCTTTATAAACACTCCTTAAACTTCGGGGATATTAAGCTCGCCCCGAATCGGGTATAAGTAGAAATATAATGTTGCGCTACTAACTCTTGAATCAACCAAGTAAATCCGGGAATTGTATCGCTCGCCTTGGTTAAGGTGAACCCACACCGCAGAGAAATGTACACAGACGTGTGCTGAAACAAAACAATCTCAGATTTCTTGTCAAGGAACGCGCTTGGCAATAGGTCTAAAAATAGAGCACCTTCAAGTTCTAAGAAAACTTGAAATAGGTACTAATCATGCGCAGCCTGCTAAACAGCCCATAGCACCGAAACCTGGTAAGACTTCATCATGTACTCGTGTTACTGTGTGATAGTTCTCAGACTATATATGAACTACGCCAGTCCCAATATGATCTCACCACACCGGACACGATAAATCCTGCAGCTATTTTCCGAAAATCTCTACTCCAATATATTGGTGAAGAAGCGATCAGTTGCTTTGCCGATTAATGTTCACAAAGATTCAGAGAAAGACTCTCGCTAATTCAGTCATTCCAGGTCCCATACATATCTTTAGGTGCACGTACCACGGGTGAATTTCTAACTGTTCGCTCTGCTGACCGACCTTCTGATAGGCTGGACATCCCTAAATATACCCTTGGCTTAACTTTAACGTATCAAGCAAGCTCTTCAATTCAAGTCATGCTCGGAGACCCCCAGGGGGGGCTCTAAATTCATGTTGAACGCTCATGTATACTCACATTAATTTCACCTTGTAAATGGCCATGATTGGTAATAAAGCCACCCTTGAGAATGGTGCAGAAACAGCGCGTTCTTAAAATAAAGTATATGGTCACGGGAGTACCAGATCCAATGTACAAGCTCTGGTCCGCGGACCCTCGATTCTCATTGATCGACCACCACTGCGGGCTTGTGCAGAAAGTAAAGCCATCCGTTGTTCCGTATCGTTGTCTTCCGAAAGGTGTCCTATTTTTATCTCAGAAGAACCTCTATGGCCCGGCTGTGCTTCGCAGGCAGCATTCCCGGTAGGCACTTTACTGGTGCAATATGATGGAATGGCCCGTTGATCATGAACGGATGTGTGTGTGCATCTCGTCGGTGGCGTTATTCAGGCATGCGCACAGTCATCTTAGCTACATGGAGAATTCTATTCCCAATGTATAAGTGTCTGGTTCTTACCTCCCTTTGACCTATCTAAACTGCGAGTGTAGATTTGCAGGACATTTTTATTAAATTTTAACTACTGATGCTAACTATGAGAAACGGTTAGAGTTCCCAAGAACGCTTTCTGAGAAATACCCAGTCCGGCGTTAGCATTTCGGCAGCTTTTGACGCTGTGAACTGACGGCGACAGAATGCTGACCATGAAGAAAGTTGCTACTTCTACAAACTATTTTGTACCGGATTAACGGACCGCTGCTGAACTTATGCTCTTTACTTTAAACAGTTCGATCTCGTCGCATTTGATATGTACTCATACAAAAACAGAAATTTTCCCGGGCCTGCAGCGGACCTGGCCTGGACGTCATATGATAGATTCTATTTCACTTGATTCTTCAGTCTTTCGAGGCCCGTTGGTCTATTCAATCCGAGCCAAGTGAATGGGACTTGTCTACACAACACGCGGAGCCAGTAGTGCATTGACACTGTATGTTGGCATATGGCATAAAAATAAGGTGGCTACGCAAGAACCCTATAATGCCCTACATTTCAAGCGAATATTGGCTCGGCAAGAAGATAACCGAAATGGGAATTCCTAATATTATTAACTTGAGTGACTTTCCATCCAGCCTTCGCCGCTAGGGCTATTTGATGGGAAAGAGTTCGCTCCTGCCCGTTCAACAAGACCTCCATCTTGATGGTAAAATGAGAAGCTGGGAACAATATACCGAACACATTTACGTAGCTCACCGTCATATCTATGTAATATGCATTAAATCCGGCCTTTCCTAGGTTGCCCAAAAGAGGTGGTGGGTTGGAGGGATTTTGGGCGGTGGTTGATTCAAATTCATCGTTCGGACACGCGTATGGAATCACGTAGTCTGCCACGATTAAACGGGTTGATCCACTAGCTGCAGAACGGAGATTGGACAGTATTTCTACCACTAATTCGTCAGGCCAGTCATGGCATATCGTTCTGACAAGGAAAACCGAAGGATTTTGTACGGGTTGGGGAGAGAAGAAATTGTGAGCTAGTACGTAAGTCGGTATTCCGAGGAAATCAGAAATAACGCATGCTCGTGATGAATGAGCTTACCCATGAATGATACCCTATCTGAGTCTAATGCTGAAGGATAGGTCTTTGTCCAGTACTTCAAGTAGAAAAAGGTGAAATGATTGACTGGATCGCGGTGAGTAGCCTGCTAAAATACTCACCACTTGTGCCTGCTGCACAACAGGTTGGCGATCTTGAATGATAATACGGAGGCCGGGAAATGCCTTGGCTAAAATCATCGATGGAGCACCTAGTCCACCGCCCACATCTACAACAATGCCGCCTTGAATAATCGTTGCCCAGTCGAAGCCTATAAGCCTGTCAAAATGTGGGACGTAAGTAGTATTGATGGAGTATCTACATACCCTGTACGATGGTATCCGGGGGGTCCCATAATGAGGTTCCTTGGATACATGCACCGTAACGGGTCAGGCGATACTCATTCCCAGGTTGTTCAAGCCATGCGAAGTAGTCTTTCTCTGTGTTGAAAGCCTTTTGAAATGCAGCTTCCTTCGCAGAAAATTGTTTTCTGGTTTTAACGTCCTCCAAATCTTCTACTAAGTAGCTGGAGGCCTTGAATACATCGTCGGTGCTGAAAATAGGTGGGGTGACTGATTGTTATTGCGACCGATAGACTTACAATGTACCAATATATCCTGCAGCTGCGGCATCGGAGCGATCGCGGTATTTTATAGGCGGACTTCAAACGAGGTTAATGCTATAGTCTGTAAACAGTCAAGAGATCCACCAACTCAAGTCGTATCTCCTCAACGGTCATACTGGTGCTAAAATACGAGGAGTTTCGGTTGTTGGAGAACACGTTGGGTCGAAGCTCCCGAAAGATGTGATGAGTTGCCAGAACTCTCAATATTCGTGCTGAAAACAAAGAAAACAAGTGAGAATAAGCCCTTCCAAAAATCAGGTTAAATATATAGCACCTAGTTTTGTCGGCTCAACATCAGCTTTTGCCGCTATCTCGTCTACATGAAGTCCATTCGGTCCACGACCTCTCAGAATTTCTGGTAGATTAAACCTTTCCGCCACGCGGAGACATGCTGCCAGATGATACTAGTCCATTGTATGAGTATTATTGTCGCCGTTAAGATAGATGAAATGTCCTACCCCGCTTGCAGCGTCTGCAAGATTGAGAAATGGATGCCGCACTGTGCAAAGAAGTTGATACGAGGCCGCGACAATTCTGTCAACTATATTCTGTATTTCGGGAGCCATTGCCAGCATCTCTTCATCACTGTTAGGTGTATGTGGCTCATCAAGGAGGGGGAAATCCAGCGATTTTGATTCATAGGCCGCTTCGAGAGAATCCAGAGACTCGTTCAGAATAGAGCGTAGGAGTCGGATATTCTGCATCATTAACTTTACTCAGTGGTTGTCCACAGAAAAGGGCCAATGACTTGCTTTCTCGAAGCTAAATATGTAACAAGTCTCAAATGTGCTGAGAATTTATAGCTATCTAGAGGTAAACCTTCGCAGTCCAGAATCGAGCCGGTCCTGAATCAGTTGAATTGCTATAGAGTAGGATTTTGTTCAATGGACCATGTATCCCTATTAGTTCCTTTACATCTTAGATTCTGTACGTACCCATCTGGAGGCAATCTATCATGGAAACCCAACGTTGTGTACATATTTTTAAAGACATGACCTACCAGCGCTCCATCTCCATGTGTCCATTTCGTCGAGTCAATCGAGCTGCAGAATATGATCCATGGATCAGTCCTTATATCCGGTGCTTCTCTCCTAGACATCTGCCCTGCAACAGAGAAACGATACTCCAGCTACCAGTGGGAAAAAGCCACGACAGCAATAACAACTTGAAGGCACTAAAGATCAGCGCCGGTGATATTACTGAATTGTTGTTGCATCTACGAAATCAAGAAGGGGCTTGAGTAATTCCCAGTGAGCATTCTTAAAAGGCCATGTCCATGTGGCTTTAGCGTGATAGCAAAGCAAGCTCGTGAGTCAAACCAGACGAAAATGGCCTTTCAAATTGTCCGCCTGGCACTGTCGTGAGATAATAAGGACCTACCATTTATGGACTAATCCCTTGGTCATCCTATTAATAGACAACGTGCCTCGTCTCGGAATATGGGAATCCCATTATTTATATTTTATAGCACACCTTTCTCACATGCTCCTGTATTGGTTTGAATCATCTGCTCAACAATTTTTTCACGTCCACGGTGGTATTGGTCATAGACAACGATGTCAATTAGTAATGGGCTGCTATAAAGAGAAACGATCCAGTTGAACGTATCCCTATACGCTTCTCGTGAATACACAGGCAGAATGGATCCACCATCCACCATCACCATGAACGGGACTGCGGAGGTCATCCAACTCACGAATCTTATCACTGCGTCAGTAACGGAAGTGGTCAACGAATACCAAGCTGCGGGGCACGTTATACCCTCCATTTTCTCAACCGACTCGGGACCTTTCGATGCACCTCACCTTACCTCTGCTAATCTGACGAAAGCGGTTCAGGTAATTGAAGCGGCGTGTGCCCAATTGTCCTACACGGTCGCAAATCCCGGACACACCGTCACCAACGTATTCACTTAACCTATGTATGATATTACATAGTGCTGACACCTGTCGTTTTATATGCTACAGAAAGCTTACGGCGTGCGTAAAATTGCCTTGGATTCCGATCAGTAATAGTATTGACAAAAAGTTGTAGTTTGAGGAACCAGTCGCCTTTCAGGTGGTTATCAATGCGAAGATTGCCGATATTCTGGTAGGGAAGTCAGATGGGCTTCCCATCGAAGAGCTAGCAAATCTATCAGGATTAGATTCTGGAAAGCTAGGTCGCATCTTGCGGATGTTAGCAACAAAACATTGTTTCCAGGAAGGTCGGGAATTTTTTCTACATTTTCATTTAAAATTTGCGCCCAACATCATTTGCAGTTAAGCCCAATGTGTTTGCCAACAATCGCTTGAGCATGCAACTTGTATCGACAACTCCTGTTGCTGGACTCGCGGGTAACATGTAAGTTCAATGAAACAACTCAACCTTCAAGATTCAAGCATGTCCCTTACAATTTCCGTTGAAGGACTGGAGAAACGCTCAAAGGAGCCGTTATGCTCAGTGACGTTTTACAAGATCCTAAAACAGCTATGTCTACCTCCCCAGATGACAGCGCGTTCCATCGCGGGCATGGTATATCCCTTTTCGACTACTACGACACTGTGAGAACTTTCAAATAGATTGTATATCCCACAATCTCTTACGCGTTTCTCTTTATTTTAAGCCGGCAGGGGAGAAATTCAGAGATGTGGGTGCTTTTCGTTTCATTCTACGATCCAGATAAGGAGTGCTGACAACTTCATTCAGCGCTTTGCGCAGGCCATGGTAGGTTGGGGGGAAGTGACAGGACGATCTATGCTTCCCAAATGTACGTCAATCGATTCACACTTCTTTTTCTCGAGTTGAATTCTGGTATAATTCATCTCAGCGTACGAGTGGGATCGGGTTCCCGCTGATTCTGTAGTGTGCGATATTGGGGGGGGGAATGGGCATGCCACAATGGGACTTGTCAAGCAATTCCCTCACTTGAAAATAGTCTTGCAGGATTTAGCGCCCGTTGTGCAACAAGGACGCGAGGTGAGCGTATACATGAATCGCCTATTTCGAAGTTCGATTGTAGTAAACGGCACCACAGTACTGGCAAGCTGAGCACCCTGAAGCCATTGCAAACAAGCGCGTCGAATTTGTTCCGATTGACTTATTTAACGGACAACCAGTTTCGCACGGCGATTTCTACTATGTAGGTTGCTGTACTGTATAGATAGTTAATTATTGCTGACATGATTTTCGAATCAACTCTAGCTGCGTCATGTTCTGTGCGTTTTTCTAAAGAAGACGCTTCTTCGATGGTCACTGTTCTAACGATATTTCTTTCAAGCCACGATTGGCCCACATCCGAGTGCTTGACAATCTTGACCAGTATCAGGAAATCGATGGGCCCATCTAGTCGTTTACTAATTCGTGAGTGACGACTTGGAAGTTTCTTTATCTCATCTTTCTGGTATCAATTGAGCTTCTACGCAGATGAATTGGTTCTCCAGCACGCCGTCCGAGGTGCATCTGTTTCCAATCAGGTCAGCTTTTCTACAAAAAATTGTGGTCAATCGGCTCATACCATTGTGTATATAGGCTCCTGAACCTCTCCTTGCCAACTTCGGAATGGCCCGCATCCGTGCATATAATCAAGACATGAATATGCTGACTTCTTGCAACAGTCAAGAGCGGACATTACAAGAATTCATTGATATGGGGTGCGATGACTATTTTAATTTCCCGCTACACTGACTCAAATATTATTTTTCACAGTAATAAAACAGGGTTCCAGTTTGTGAAATTGTGGGACGCCGGAGAAGCAGGTTTGGTTGAGTTCACCACAGTTTAGTTGTCCGAGTCTACGAAGCGCCGGGTACGGTATAAGCTTGGTATAAATATTCTAATCGATAAGATCCGATGTTGTACATTTCTTTTAACCCTCATTCCTCTGACATCATGTTTATAATTCATGACCGTGTAAGTACCATGCGCTCAGTGGCCATCGGCAGGCCGCCCTAAAATTAATTCTCACGATGTCGCCTCGACTCTTCGTTCGCTGCGTGGACAGGCGTGGACAACGCTCGAGGGCTCCCTTGGGGCTCCCCGTCCCCTATCGTCTCTGCTGGATTCCGTCAGGTTGAACCATAAAGCTCATGACGTCTAGCGCTTGCAATTACACGCGACGGCAGCGGTGGGCTTACAGCGCGCTCGCCCACCTTCGCATTAGTGACACTGACACACAGATGCCGCGCACGGACCACATCAGCGGCTGTGCAAACCATAATGGACTGTGGCGTTGCTCAGGCGTTGCTCAGGCGCTTTTCTGAGTCCGCCAGTTCTGCCATGTATCCAACGCATGCGGCGCAAATGCGGCGGTAAGCAGATTTTTTATTATGTATTTCCAGAGAGGTAAGTCTCCGTCATATTGCCATATCCGAGGCATATCTACTGCTACCCTCGCTCTATCTCAGTGCGAACAAGATCGATTAGAAGATCTACATCCTCAATGACATGTGACATATCATTGAAGCAATAAGAACTTGTTGTTTTCGCGGTTAACCTTCTCTAAATCGTAGGGTACGCATTGTGTTTACAGACTATACAAGAAAAAAATGATACCCTCTGCATCCGCTGGATCTAACCCTGTTACTTATCATGGAGATATAGCCATCTGGCCGAGTCAGCACAGCTGCGGCGGTGGATGAAGTTGCGAGCGATTGCATGGAAAAGGAAAGTCCGAATTGTATATATATATTCACCCCCACCTCCTCGGATTCTGAGTCGCGAGCGGTATAACAGTTGTTTACAGTAACGTGAGCTTGAAAAGTCTTGACTCGTAACAAATACTTAATAGGACTGACCATCGCCAACTTTCTGCAATATCAAAAGGTACTTGTCTCCAGGTAATATCTTCTTTTGCATCGCATGCTACTGTGTACATTGTAAACTTTTCGAGCTTCCTCGGTGAGCATCCGCTAATCCTGAGCTCTGAAGCTGAAGTTTGATGCACTGTCTCGCCCTGAGAACTGATTGCAGCGTGGGTTCCCAGATATTTTTAAAAACGGCTGATTGAAAATCAAATCGGGTGGATTTTCTCTTGCTACGCAGCCGCTCAGAAAGTGCCACGCCTGTACGTCTCGTACGATCCTTCAAATTGGATGCAAGGAAAGCGGGTCCAGTACGGAGGTTGTTTCCCTCTGTGAGGTTATGTTCTCACATCCCAAAATAAAATACCCCATGATCGCCCCACCATGGTGTATTCGATTCAAATTGTTTACTACAATCTGATCCGACGAAAGAGACTCGAATATAATACTTCGTGAACTCCTATAATCGTGCTCCCAGCTATCTCCACCGTGGGTGCATCCATAAGCTGCAACGGCATCCCAGGATATACGTGTCTTGCATGGGTACTACATTGGCGCGCAAATGCTGGTCCACTTGATTCTGAATATTGATCACCGAAGATCCACAACGTAAGGACTGAAGCTGAAGTACTGATGAGGGCAGGTCGCCAAATAAATCTTATAGCTTCGCCGTCCGCCGTCAATACGTAATGGACACATGGCCTGGGATCTGTAATAACCCATTCAACTGTCGGTCCAAGACTAAGAATCGACAAGTGCTATTTATATAGTCAACTGAAAAATTGAAAATCAAAGTATGCCCGAGGCACGAGGCTTAGATCCATAATCTCATCCCGTATTGCTATATTGTCGAGAACCTCCACGTGTAGGTAGGGGTCAAAAATCCCATGCTGATCTCTTCAAACTATACTTCTTGTAACATTCCCATTAACGTTCTCAGATATGACTAAAATACACGTATTAGTTGGCATCTCAGATAAACGTGTAACTTCTAGCCATATGAAAAGTTAGGTGGGGAATCTGCATTGGCATGGCTCTGTGAAAGACTAAGTAATAAGCGAAAATTCTATTTTACTGATGCTGTCCGCAATAAAGTCGCTCATCTCTTGCCCACACAAGCCTACCAAATTCAAACAGAAGCAAACGATGGCGTCTACCAAATCTTCTCAAGGAGCGTTGGAGCTCACCAGGCTCACGGAACTAATCACATCCTCAGTTCAAGACGTTCTGACCGAATATCAGACCGCAGGACATGATGTACCTTGGCTATCATCAACCGATCCCGGACCTTTCGACAAGCCCCATCTAGTACCCCCAAAGCTTTCGAAGGCAATCCAGATAATTGAGGCAGCGTGCGCACAGCTCAGTTTCGCTGTCGCCAGTCCAGGACATGTAATAACAAATGTACGTTCTTATTCCACATCGGTTTGGCACTCCACTGAGGGGTCATCAGAAATCATATGGCGTGCGTACCACTGCGATATTCCAGGTCCAACTTATGTAGCCACGAAACAGTTCGAAGAGCCCGCCGGCCTACAGGTAGTCACCACTGCAAAGGTTGCGGATATGCTTGTCGGTCAGCCTGAAGGATTGCCTGTCGAACAGCTGGCGAAACAATCAGGACTTGATCCCAACAAGCTTGGTCGCATATTGCGCATGCTGGCAACAAAGCACTGTTTCCAGGAGGGTGAGTACCTCAAACGGTAGAGAAAAAAGGACAAGCGCTGACGGCGAAGAATCATTAGTCAAACCTAATGTTTTTGCTAACAATCGCATCAGCATGCAGCTCGTTTCAACAAACCCCGTTTCTGGCTTGATAGGAAATATGTAAACTCCGCTTCTAGACACAGCGCATATCCCTGTGACTAACGGCACGTTATAGGACTTACGAATCATTCAAAGCGTCTGCGTTCCTCGGCGAGACTTTGAGCGATCCTGTATCTGCATTTTCAACTTCGCCCGATCACAGTTCCTTCACCAGAGGGCACGGCATCTCGTTTTTTGGGTTCTATGATACCGTGAGCACTGAGTTGTGAATGCCGCTTCAGTTCGTGCTCACCGATCTTCTCAGCCTGTTGGCGAGCCTTTACATGATGTTAGTTCTCAAAAACCCCGGAATGAAGTTTAGTTGATAACATAAATTCCAGCGATTTGCTCAAGCCATGGTAGGCTGGGGTGAAGTCACCGGAAGGGCTATGCTTCCGAAATGTGAGAGTGTTATAATGTCGCCGTAGCATTCTTGACGTACAATTTCTATATGGCTAGCCTATTCATGGGACCAAGTACCTGCTGATTCGAGTATTTGCGATATCGGCGGGGGAAATGGGCATGCCATGCTTGGACTGGTCAAAGAGTTCCCTCAGCTTAAGATTGTGCTCCAGGATCTCCCTGCTGTGGTTCAACAAGGTCGAGACGTGAGTTGATAAGTTCTATCGTGTGGCATTATATGACTCACCGAGGCACGGTGAAAAGTATTGGAAAATCGAACATCCCGACGCTGTCGAGAAGAAGCGCGTTGAATTCGTGCCAATTGACTTCTTTGCAGATCAGCCAGTTACTAACTGTAACTTCTACTATGTGCGTTAGCCGAATCACGACAAAACTTTAGTGGCTTACCTCTCCTTAAAATCTAGCTACGCCACGTTCTGTAGGTGTACATTGATACATACCAGATGCAGTCCTGACATGGTCTCTTTCCAGTCATGACTGGCCGACGACGGAATGTTTGAAGATTCTCACCAACATTCGGAAATCTATGGGCCCATCTAGCCGCCTGCTTATCCGTGAGCCAGAATCTTCACCTTTTGCGTACGATGTCCTTGAGATTGGTCCATTCAGATGAATTTGTCCTCCAAAGTGCTGTCCGGGACCCGTTGGTGCCTAACCAGGTCAGTCTATGCAATGAACATAGCCAGTAAATGAGCAGATTTGAGACTAACCGATTCTTGAAATGAGGCGCCGGAGCCCCTTCTCGCGAATTACGGAATGGGACGCGTCCGTCTGTACCAGCAAGACATGAATATGATGTGCCTCTTCAATAGTCAAGAACGAACATTGCAGGAATTCACTGACATGGGGTGAGTTGGGTATCTGATGAGCCGAAACACGCTCAGATTATACTGAAAAACCGACGGATAGCACTAAAACTGGGTTCAAATTCGAGAAGCTGTGGGACGCAGGAGAGGCAGCACTCGTAGAATTCAGCACGGCTTGAGCTGTGAGGAAGCTGCGAGGAAAGTGTTCTGAAAATACATGTGTTTGAGCTTCTGCGTTTTCGAATCATGCCCAAGAACGTTAGATTTGAGCGTTACACGAACGCTTGGCAGTGGCCTGCAGAATGGTTGGAGTTATCCGCCTCGACACATTGGCTACTTTGTACACCCATGTACGCCCAAACCCCGATGTTCCTGGTGCCCACGGCCCATCTGGTGTCGCGGTTGTGATGCAGCATCCGAGCGTCGTTTACTCGACGCCCTTCCCTGCCATCCGCGGCGGCGAGTATCAGAAATAGGGCGCATTTGCGGGGGTGCCCATACTGTTGGGAATGAGGGCGGGCACCGGGATGCCGGCGCGATGTCAGCGTCTGGCGCCTGAAGAAGCCACTGTTCGACCACGCAGAACATGGCGAATGCGCATGCACAGTGCACGAGAGACACATGTGGGTGATGCAGCGTTGCATTTAGACTGCGGCGCCCTGACGCATTGGCGAACGAGAGTGATGAACGAGCTTTCTGCTCGTGCAGGAGTTGGTCCCAGTTGGTCGAGAGAAACAGACGTGGCGACTTGGTGGGGACTGTGACGACGGCGATATCAGACGGGAATTGCCGCCAGTCGCGACTCGCAATCACTGGTCAACCATTCTGAGATCACCGCCAAATGACTGCGTTTTCCCGTAGATCGTAGGTCCTCACTTGCTTTGAACACTTTGAACACTTGCTTTACACTTGATATTTACGTAGCGGACTGAAATTTCCAAAATGAAATTTATCTGGCCGCCGCAGGCTTATAGTCAGGCAAGCAAATAGGATGGATTCAAATAACATTTGGGTGTATTGCCATTACAATTATCCGGTTTAGTTAGTGTGAATATGACCATGATCACGACCTATACGCAACGCGAGAGCAAGCAAGCCAAAACTCGGTTCCGCCTTCTTGCGACCAACCTAGCGGCCCCAAATCACATTCCGCACATGTCAGAAGTTTTATCTTGCGACCTATCAAAACCATTAAGGGAACTATAGTATTTCATAGAAACTCTGAATGCTCACCCAATTCAGTCAGGGATTGAACTGGACGAGTGAAGCCCACATTCTCAAACTCCATAGGCGACGGTGTAATTAGCCACCATTGAGCGGTCTCAGGAGGAGTGGGGAGGGCTGCGAGATCAGGACTTTGAGTTCCCAGCGGTTCCATCTACCCAACGAGGAAGATAAATGAAGATGATTATGGAGAAATGAAGCAGCATACCTGAACGCTGGCTCGCTCGACCCATTTACCCACCCCTGCCCTCAGGATCAAGCTACCACACTTCGCCCGGGGACACAGAAGATCGTGTTTATTCCTGGATGTGCCAGACGCCTCATCGGCCGATTGAATTAGATCCGACACCCCACCCTCGAAGTCAGACACTAGCTTCGAGGCAGGCGCGGCGCGCCGGCGCTTTAGTGCCTCGAAAATACCCGCTGGGACATCATGGTGTCCATCTCGGACCTCCACGTCAGGCTCCGTGGGCTGGGAGATCAGTGCTTTTCGCATCTCGTACCATGGGAGGGCCCCGTGCACAACACTACTTCTTCCACCGTTCTCAAATCCTGCTTTTTCGTAAAAGGAGATGAGATCTTCGTGGGCGAGAAGCAGGACAGTGTCCCACGACTCGCTGCCTTCTGCGCGGGCCTTTTCGAGGTGTGCGATGTATTCCTTGAGCAAAGCCAGTCCCAAGCCTTTTCTTCGGGACGACGGGGCGACACAGATGGAGTGAATGCATACTGAAGAAGAGCCAGAAACGTGTGCCGTCATTGATTCATGTTTGAGCGTTTTGTCTGGTGATTGGGTGGCACATATATACCCTATCAATGTTCGTGAGTTTGATTGCAGCTCGTAAGCCCCGAGAAAGAGTTTCGGGGCATGGGATTGACGGAATCTGTATGTCCTTGTAAAAAAAAGCGGTGAGGATTAGAGAGAGGAGAAATACAAATACCTGAACGTTGCTTCTGTTGCAGCTTCCTCTTCCGTGAAGCCTTGGATGCATTAGATAGCACTTTCATTGGGAAGTTCAGATGTCATACCAGCCTTCTCAATTTCAAGAGCAGCGGGTATGTCCAATTCAGATATGAAGTCGTAAATCATGTGGGTCATCTTGAGCCGTTTCTGAGCTACTGCTTGAAGATTAAGTATCCGACGGGTGGCAATACGAAGCGATAGTAAAGCAACTGGCCAAGCAGTGGCCAAGTTTGGGATGGATAACGACGAATGTTTGACGAATGTCGAGCGCAGGCGGCGGCTGCGGGCAGCGGCACAGCGACCCGAAGAACCTTCACGTGACTAATATCGGATTCGCGCCCACAAAATCAGGGCTCCAGCGTCGAGCTTTGAATCGGGGCGCAATTAGGCCAGTGACAGTCCCTTATATATGTAGTCCTCTCGCAACCGCCGCATCTTCCGTAGAAAAACCTCACTACGAGGCAAGGACTCAAGGACATCGCGTCAATCATCCATTTTTTCCATGATAAAATATGTACCCGTCATAGGGATATCTCAAAAATTGCGCATCAAAAACTATTAAATACTTTCTTCACCCCGCTTGACGCTGTGAACGCGTCCAGCATGCGGCCCGCGTACACGACCTGGACAGGTCGCTGCCTGATGCTTGCACCCGAATCGACAGTGAGCGTCGCGCTGGACGCCCTGCCGCGACTCCACGCTAGGTCTACCGTGATCCCGCCACGCACGCGTGCTCCCCGAACCGAGCCTGAGGGCCACTGAGCGGGGAGCGCAGGTAGAAGGGTGATGACCAACGGTGAGGTGGTGCTGGGTACATCTGGGGCCTGCAGAAGGGCGTTCTGCAGATACCAGTCAGCCTGACCCATCCAATTCATACCGACACGGGCATACCATCACAGCGGCGGGGAATCCGAAGTTGGCATCAATCTGGAATATGGGGTCCGGATCGTATGGGTTGTACAAGCTAAACAGGTTAGGGGCGAAGTTTTCGCTCATTGCAAACTATTACGAACAGCAGGCCCGGTGAGTATACCAAACGCCGACGGGAGGGGTGAGGGAAGACGCACAGAAAGTTCGTGGTAAAACATAGAGCTATTCCCAAGCTGGGCCCAGGCGGCCGCGCGCCAGGCCTTTTCCCATCCCGAGTCTGCATCGGGGCCGGTGCCATTTCCGCGGTGGATGAGACTAACGGTGGTGGCATCAAGGATCTGACGTTTGGTATAGCCTTTTGCTGGCCCTGTGCCCTGTAAGGTAGGATCAAAGTTAGTGATTGCATAGCCTGGATAGAGGCCAATGAGGTGGGAAAGATGGCGGTGGGTGTCAGTGGGAGAGTCTTGGTCGACTTTCCATTCTAGAGGGAGCTATCATCAAGGTGTGCAGATAGATATTCAAGGCAGGGAATCAACCTTGCAGCTGACCCCATGATCCAACTTGAAGTCCCTTGTCCATCTTCCCGCGTTTGGCGCGTATCTCTGAAATGAAAGATTAGAGTTGCCTTCAAATTCACCGTGTCACACCCACCGGAGAGAAACGCGACATCTGCATCCCCAGACGCCGTGAAACCCTTTTCAACGGCGTTAAAGAGCTGCCATATCAATTGCTGTGCATGAGCACACCCTGACTTGTTTGTGAACAAGATTCATGCTGAATGTTTCACATGTGCGCACCAAAGGTAATGGGGATTTGCTCTGGTGAGTTACATGGGTTGACTACTAATGTCGAATCATTGAAGTGAAGATCTGGAATAAGCTTCTCGAGGTGGAAGCTGGCGACACCCTGGTTACGCACGTCAGTCATAGTACGTTCTTCATAGAATACCGAAACGGGGAGCATACCTTGATGAGGGGCCAGCCTTGCGATTTCCACCAGCTAATGTCGTTGGTATGATCGAAGTGGTCCCAGACATGGACCATCTAAAGAAGTGGCGGGTCAATTTTCATCGAATGCGAAGTTAAGAATTGAGAATCACCATCCATACGGCGGATTCTAGTTATTCAACGCCGGTGAGCACATCGCGTACTCTGGCCCATGTAATAACGTACCAGGATAATCAGCCCACTCTGCACTATTCTCATCAGCCTTCATTCCGGTGTGCCCAAATATCTGAAATAAACAATTATTTGCCTCTTCCAGCCTCGATTAGAGGGAGGACCTACATTCATCTTCGTAATGGAAACCAAGTCAATCATGGGTCAACGGGTTAGCGATCATGAAAACGGTTCACTTCATCGTGTGTCACCCATCCTTTCGAGATATTGTAAAGAACCTTAGCAGTATATTCCCCTCGCGGCGCCCATGTTTTCTGGAGACGATGCGTCAACAAAAATCGAAACACCAAGGAAGTCCTTCACTTGAATGTAGTCAAAGAGCGATGATGTCACGCTGCTCAGACCGGTCATTTCCGCAATCCAGTAATTCATCTGTAGGTTGATATTGGAGTCTAAAGTCATCTCATGAGATTGGTAACTCAGACTATCTGTCCGTACTTACGATAATCTGTTGTTGTTCATCAGATATGAAATCATAAGAACCAAAAACGACCGCACCGGAACTCCAAGCATTGCTTATTCCATTCGCCCATTTACCCTGCAGGTTGGCAGGGAGTAGCCCCCTGGAGCTACTCGCCAGTAGATACCTCCCGTAGTTGAAGAGCAACCAATCGAGGTACGCGTTGGTGCTGGGGGGGCCGTCCACGGTATACTGCGCCCGCAGGACATCGGTAGGCTTTGTAAAGTCAGCGGTTTGACCTAGATCAAGCGCGAAAGGCGAGGCCAGAACGGCGTGGACGTCCGCCGTGTGCTGTTCAAGGAGGGCGGCGTAGTCCGATAGGCCTCCCGAATTGAGGTTCTTCAGTTTTGTGACGGGGTCCGTGCCACGGAAGGAGAAATTATGCACAGCGTCGCCTGCGCCCATGTCGTATTCAGTATCACCGACCCAAGTGATCCACGCGTCCTGCATTGTAGGGGGGAGATGGAGCGTCGCATTCGGCGGGAACCCAAACGGCACAGGCTGCTGTATGCACTGGAAGTGGGCGCTCGGAGACGATGAGAACGCGCGGAAGATGAGCGCATATGCCATTCCGGGCTCGGACACAAATCCATTGACAAGCATAGAGTTCTCGGAGAGACAGGTGATGTTGGGAGCCGGAAGTCCGGACTCAATGTCGGCGGTAAACGCGTAAGTTAAGTCGGGGAGTGTTTTAGAGTTCGGCGATGTTATGTGCTCTACGCAAGCTCGGGTGGGGTTGGAGCAGAATGTCGACCTGATGGAAGGATGTCAATTACATATATAATTTTTATGTGTTTATAAACGCTCACCGTAGCAGATTCGCACCATTTTGAGTCCAGGAAGTGCAGGCAAGTCCCTGGTCCATGTCCAACCACCGGGCATACTCGGTCACCGACCCTGTCACATTGAGGGTCGAAAGTAGGTTACCCGCACCGGCGTATGAGCCTGAAAACAAAATTGGGGTGTACTCTTAGGAAGGATAACATATGTGTGAACGAACCGTATTGTCCCGGATCGGTGGCAAGTTCCTCAATGTCTATAATATAGCCTATATTGAGCGCATTCTGACTGAGGAGGAGTTTACTCACTGTCAATGTCGCCAGTCGGACTTTGGAAAATCGCTGAGCGGTATTGCTGCATAATTTGGGATGTAGCTGCTTGCTCAGAGGGTTGTTTGTTGCCTCCGTTATAGGCCTAAGTGTCGTTCAGATGGAGGTGAACGAAGCGCCATGTCAAGGAGATGTGACTTCATACAGGATCAGCGAAAGGACCACCGGACCAAAGCGACTCAATGTTGAGTTGTGTAGTTTCTTGAGCCGTTCCTCCAGAGAGCATTGCTTGGAAGGTATATTGTTCAACTCAGGCGCCGCTTACGAACCACAGAAACGCACCACCAAGATACCCGTTGCCTACTGGTAGCCATTCACGCGACCAAACGTCTCCAGGTTGTGTATACCATAATCCATTTCCGGTATGGGGGAACCCGGCAGGGGAAGAGAGAGCGGGATGTCGGAACAAGACCAACACCAGTTGTACAAGTTGCACGAATGTACGCGTCGTCCACTGCATCAGAAAGTCCACGAGCCAGGGAAGAAAGACCCGGACATAATCCACGGAGGTCTCCATTATAAGCTGTGGTCAAGCAAGAACTGTGGTACGTCGTTCACATGATGAGTGCAGACAGAACCTCGACTGCCCCTACGACCATACCAATGTGACCTGTCTGTTGAGTCTGTGCGCCGACAGCCTGCACTCGTGGTGTTGAGTGGACGGGGGTCAGCGGTCCGTATTGGCGGATCCACATGCAAAGAGGACAAGAAGACGCGACCAGAAGCTTGCTCGCGCGTGGAAACATGCAGTTTGGATGCAGTGGCTGTTCATGTTGCGGCAAAACCACCGGGAAATTATCGGCCTATATAAATCCTGTTAAGAATCTAATATTTAACATAATTATAAAGCGATAAGCATTAATGGGGTAGTGGTAACCTGGGTCGTTGCCATATCGAGTATTAAGCTCGACCCGCCGGGGGTTCGATTCCCTCTTAATGCAGTCAGTCGTGGTTTGTAGCATCATCGTGGTTTGTTTTTTTTGCTTGTACTGAGAGATTCAGAGAGAAGCAGCCTGACTGCCCAGTCCCTCTGACTCCCTCAGCCCTGTCAAGTTTCAACAGTCAGCTGCAGCCTGCCGCCTGCGTATTAGTGCGTCCCAGGACATATCTCAAGCTCAAGCTCAAGCCTCACAACTCAGGCTTACTCAGAGACTAGAATCAGGAGCCTGAAGCTAAAACTTCGAAGTCGGAACCCTTGAGCAGTCGAGATAAGTTGGCGGCCGAAAAAGGACTTCCACCCACTTAACAGCAGCATTACTGCGATAATCATGATCTTTTCTTTTATAACGCAAGCGAAGTCCACTGTGGAACGACGGTGGCACAGAGGCTGTCGGGGCGCTCAATCCAAACTCGTTTGCCAGACATACGTTTTGCAGAATAGACGAGCAGATCAAGTGAAATGCATGATTGCTGATCAGGTAGTAGTAATATAAATCCAGTCCGTGAATTCGTGTCGAAAGGGATGGTTTATGTGTAGAATTTGCGATTGGGATTCTTCCCGAAGAGGTCCCTTCGGATCTCTGGCAGCATCTGTAAAATGAGGAGACGCAATATGCCGGAAAGAGAGAGTAGATATAATATTTATTGGAGGGCAACGGGCGGTTAAGTGGACATGGACGTGCCTTATCCTCAAGCAGCCGCAGTCGTTCTTCCATGGTGTTATCCAGCGTAATTCTCCCGGTTCCACTGACGAGTTTCACGCCACCCTGACTCCTAAGAGGGAGGACAGTTGATCAGCAGAACACTCCGACAACTCAGGGGATGTAACACATACGAATCATCGGCAATCGTTCCTTGGACCTCAAACTCAATGTCCCGTCCGCTGATCTCTTTGTAGCTTCGCTTCGCGGACGTCGCGGCTTGCTTAACAACGTCAACGTCCGACTTCCGCGAGAAGATAACGACCTTGGGCTCCAGAATTTGGAGATACGCCTCCGTCAGAATGCTCTCGAGGAACTGCTCGTAGCGGCTGCCCGACTCGCAAATCGGCACCTTGGGCTCGCGCACCGCAGTGAAGATTTCCTGTAGCACCTCTTCGCGCTTGTGAAGCAGCTTCAGGCGCGACTTATTGGTAATCGTCGATTGAGCACTGCACGTCGGATAGGCAGAACATGACGTATGGCACGGAAATACGTCAGTTAGTTGGGATACAATCTATAGACAAAGATATATTGGACGTACATCTTCTGAGCGACCTCCGCGCCCTTACGTTTCTTCTCGTACTGGGCATCGATAGCCTGCTGCTCCTGCTTGACGAGGCGAGCCTGCAACCGAAAACGGAATTAGGGGACCGCAGTCCACCAGAGAGCAGGCGCAGTGCGTCCGCACCTTCTCAATGGCGAACTCTTCGTCAGCCTTGACCCTAATCTCGCGAGCCTTTTCCAGAGCCTCTTGCTTGATGAACGCGACCTGGAACGACACAAGTGGTCAACAAAGTTGTCTATGGCGCGGCCTGGCAAGAAGGGCATTCTTGACCCGTTCGGCGGGTGTGGCTGATAACACACCATCTTGTTCATCTCGCTGAGCACTTCTTCATCGTTAAGGGCGCGAGAGGCCATGTTTGTGGGGTGTGAATAGTATCGAGTTACGCCTTCGTGACGAGCGGAAGTCGAGGCAGCTTCAAGTGTTCTGGCGGAGCGCGGCCGCTTATTAGGATCTACTGGATCAACACAGCAAGTACAAATAAAGCCACTCGGATTTTTGACGCGTTGAACGTTTTGAACGTTAACGGGATGACTCCGAACCTAACCTTGCCTAACCTCAGGCCTCAGGCTTGACCTTACTATCGCTTTTCCCTTTCTCATTACTGACGCCAAACTGACGCAAGGCCATACTTTTTACTGCAACGTAGTCCACCAGCATGGAGTGTCTAAACGATCTGCTCTCCAAAAATTCCACCAATTTCGAGAACCCAAGCGGGGCCAAGCTACGCGAAAGTTACACTAAATCCTAGCGGACTGCTTGAATTCAATGCGACACCCGAATCTGCAGTCTCTTGAAATAATCTGTGGGAGTTTTGAGGCTGTTCGACATCACTTCTGACAGATTTTGAGAGCTCTCTCCCTCCTGAGCCTTGCAACCGAATTGGTGTCCAGGTCCAAGAGCCTATCTGGGTGCCGCCGTGCGTTACTGCGTCAGGATATTTTTCAGTGTGTCTAGCAACTAAAGACGGCTTACTTATGCATAGGAGGAGGCTGAACCGTCAGAATTGTCTTTCCGGATAATTTCTAGATCTAACATGACTTCAACATCCAGTACTACGTTTATGCGAAACTGCTCTGGAACTCGATACATCTTCTCAAGCTGGCATCATTTAACCTTCATTTCGACCACAGTCGTGCTGTTTGATCGATAGTGAACGAGATCGCTGTACCTTCAGGGCGCCCCTGGACTCTACCTGACTGGACGTAACACAATCACAAATCAACATCAGATCGCGCTAAACTCCACCAGAGCTGCCTCCCCCGCGTCCCACATCTTCTCGAACTTGAACCCCGTTCTAGCCCTACATGCCGTTGAAGTATATATTCAAATCAATGGGAATGTATCTTGAATAACGCGGGAAAAACTCCACCTACCCCATGTCAACAAATTCTTGCAATGTGCGCTCTTGACTGTTGAAGACACACATCATGTTCATGTCCTGTTCATATAACCGAATACGCCCCATCCCGTAATTCGCAAGAAGAGGTTCCGGCGCCTCACGTCAAAATAGGTTAGACACAACCCTCAAGTCCTGCTTCATCATCCAGACTGACCTGATTAGGCACCGAAGGATCTCTGACTGCATTTTGTAAGACAAATTCGTCTAAACGGACGGACTTCAGCGATATCGCGCATGGTGAACGCATATTCTTACGGATAAGCAAACGGCTAAATGGGCCCATAGATTTCCGTATATTGGTGAGAATCTTCAGGCATTCTGCTGTCGGCCAGTCGTGACTGAATAAATGTTTAGGTTAAAAAGCATCTGTCATATAGTGACGTGGACTTGCAGAACATGTCGTAGCTATGTTTTATGAGTAGAGGTAAGTATCCAGCGTCATGTCCTTCGTTAATTCGGCTAACGCACATAGTAGAAGTTGCAGTTCGCAACTGGCTGCTCCACAAAAAAGTCTAATGCTACGAACTCGACCCGCTTCTTCTCTATAGCGCCCGGGTGCTCGGTCCTCCAATACTGCATCCTCGAAAATTGTAAGCAGCATGACGCCTCATTGGTAGCATTTTGACTCACATCTTGACCTTGTTGAACGACGGCAGGGAGGTCCTGAAGTACAACCTTGAGCTGCGGGAACTCCTGAACTAGACCGAGCATAGCATGTCCATTTCCGCCGCCAATATCACAAATACTTGAATCAGCGGGTACTCTGTCCCATTCGTAGGCTACCAAACAAATTAGTGTGCGTCCAGTCTCTCGGTGATATTAAATATGATAATCACATTTTGGGAGCATGGCTCTTCCCGTTACTTCACCCCAGCCCACCATGGCTTGGGCAAACCGCTAGAATTTTCATGATCAAATGTTTCTCTTGGTAAGGTGAACACGTACATCCCGTAAAGGTTCACCGATAGGCTAAGCAGGATGGTGAGCATGGACGAACGACTCAATTACCATCCGCGTGTACTCGCCGTATCATAGAATCTGAAAAACGAAACACCGTGTCCTCTGGTGAAGGAACTATGATCCGGGGAGGTAGAAAGCGCGGAACTGGGATCCCTCAAAGTTTCCCCGAGGAAAGCAGAAGCCTTAAATGACTCGTAAGTCCTGTAGGATGCCGTCAGTCTCTGAGATGGGTTTTCGTGCGAAGGAAAGCTGACATATTTCCTATCAAACCGGAAACGGGATTCGTCGAGACGAGCTGCATGCTTATGCGGTTGTTGGCAAAAATATCTGGTTTGACTAATAATATTTCAGCGTCCATGCTTGTTCTGTTCACTGCCGTTCCCAGCGCCCACCTTCCTGGAAGCAGTGCTTTGTTGCAAGCATACGCAAAATACGACCAAGCTTGTTGGGATCAAGTCCTGATTGTCTTGCCAACTTTTCAACAGGTAGACCTTCTGGCTGGCCCATAAGCATGTCCGCAATCTTTGCAGTGGTGACTACCTGAAGGCCGGCGGGCTCTTCGAACTGTTTCGTGGCTACATAAATTGGACCTGGAAGATCACAGTGGTACGCACGCCATATGATTTCTGATGACCCCTCAGTGGAGTGCCAAACCGATGTGGAATACGAACGCACATTTGTTATTACATGTCCTGGACTGGCGACAGCGAAACTGAGCTGTGCGCACGCTGCCTCAATTATTTGGATTGCCTTCGACAGCTTTGGGGGTGCGAGATGGGGTTTGTCAAAAGGGCCAGGCTCAGTCGATGATAACCAGGGTACATCTTGTCCCGCGTTCTGATATTCGGTCAGAACATCTTGAACTGAGGATGTAATCAATTCCGCAAGTTGTATGAGCTCCAGGCCTCCGCGGGAAAGTTGGGGGACCGTCATTTACACCTTTGTTCTTTGTGGTTGGTGAACGAAGATTGGGAGAGACTATCACGCAGATTATTAGAGGCCACATGCTTTTCGCAGGCCGTTATTTTTGAATACCCCGTGTCTGGGCGTACAAATATGGACGATAATTGGTTTGCAGTTACTTTTAATAGTTGGCGATGGCATGTACTTGGTTTACTTACCCGTTGCTTACCCGGCTTGCTTATACCAGTGAACCAAGAATAATATGTTCTATACTTAGGGCAGGTTCGATCAAAGTTTGATCGCGTGGCACGACCTATCACTCCTACCCGGACGTTTGCCTCAGGCTTTTACCAACTTCTACGAGCTCCAACCATACGGAGGCCTGTCCAAACTTGATCTAAACGACTCTCCGAACCCAGACCTGACAACGCGGTACTTAATTCCTACGATATTTGGCGCTACAATCAAGTCAGAATGCCAAGTTATAATAATAGCACTGCATTCCGTCAGTTGCAGAGGAATCCGAGAAAGGCTCGTCCACATTGCCGTAACATATAGAGTATATATATCAGTACTCACATAGCTATCTCGAAAACGGCAGGTGTTGGATGGTGCACGTCAGGGGGTCAAGGAGGATCTCGGTACACTTTCTTATCTTTGGTACGAGGTAAGTCCTATGTACTATCTTCAATCGCAAGTTATGGACACCATTATGATATTTATTATGAAAGATGGCGCCTGAACTCCTCAAGATGTACCTATTTTCTATCTTTTATGGACATCTTGACCTGTCGCTCGTTCCGACGTCAACAAGCCACGATGGCTAAGCCAGTGTCTCGACAACAAACCAGCTGTCGATCGTGCCACTTTCTCTCTCATGGCCCTCACTAAACTTGGAAAGATCGTCGACCGCACTTATTCCCAAACTTCGCTGCCATCCATCGCCATCCAAACTTTAAATGCGTGGCCCGGTATATATGCGTGGTGCACTTTCCTCTACAGTACACGGATAGAACCTGGGGATGTGATTATGCCTGCACTTCGCCGTATCACCATGGATATCATAGGGGAGGTGCTATGCTCACTCAGCGAATTCGAAAATGTGCGCGAAGCCATCGCCGACACCCCTGGCGCCATCGAGCTGGCTACTCGAATCTGGGTTGTAGAAGATACGTGTCCTGTGCCGACCACTACGTCGAATCCCGTGAACACCTCTGCTCTCGAAGTCTTGCTGTCATTTTTAAACTGGTTTAACCCGCCTAACGAGAACCAGCCACACCATCAGTTCATGGATCCCGTGGACGTAGATGAAGAAGTGATGAAGGGCCGAGAGATCTTAACCGGTCAGCGTGATAAAGTTGTACGCCCACGGCTTGATCGTGTTGTGTCTGCGGCTGGTGGGATTTCTCGTCTCGTGGATCTGGCTTTCTCTCGTCTTCAAGCCATCACTGCAAATGTTGAACTCATTCGCGGGACCGGGACTGCCGTCACGCTTGATCTTATCTCCCAGCTTTGTAGATCTTCGACCCACCCATTACGATTCAAATTCCTTGACAAGGGGTTAATCAGCTTAGTCGTGGGTCTTGCGGTCACCGTCGTCGGCATGCTTGACGTCGTTGTCGCCGTTTCGTCCAATGGAAGGAGACAGATAACGTCCAATGGGACGGGAACCTTACAGGGCTCACAAGCGCAACAACGCTTCCTTCAATATTCACTCGTCTCGTGTTTCACTCTATTGTTCAACATGATGGAGTCCACCGATGGGCATACCTGGTTCAAAGAAGCCGTTTCAGCAGGCCTTCTCCAGGCATGGGTGGATGCCGCTGCACACATACACAATTTCAGCCCTGAAGACGCCGAGGTGGTGGTTGAGATCATGAGCGTCTTACTCCCCAAATACACGGTCTTCGAATCTGTGATTAATTCGGTGAACGGGGCTTTGAAAAAAATCAAACACGAGGCGAGATTGGACGCATGCAGGGATCCTCAAATGAAGAAAGCTTGGACTGCATTCAGACAAATGACTGCGGAACGCTCCACCCTTGACCGTCAAGTAAAAGCACTCCAATTTTCTGGATGCAATAACTATGCCAATGCAAGTAAGGATTTCTGCTTATAATCGAGTGAAATGTGATGAGATGATCTCCGTAGTGCCAAAACCTCGATGCAAAGAAGACCTTCATGAGATGTGGCGGTTGTAGTCAAGCCTTATATTGCTCGCGCGATTGCCAGAAGGATGACTGGAGGGCTGGACACAAACGGGTTTGTAATTTAACCCCTCAAGAGCGACTGGGTATGTTACCCCTCCTAAATTTATCGCAAACTCGGCACTCAATTCCTTTGCAGAAATATATCAAACATGGAAGAGCAATGATGACCACTTTCATCGGCTCGTCGTACATGATGCAATCCGCCATCTCGCTACAATAAAGCGACTTGCTGAATCCGCCTACCCACTCCTAGCAGAGTCCCCAACGTCATTCGTCATCACCATTGACTACTTGGTCTACCCCCCCAAATTGGGAGTTCATTTGCTCTTGGAACACTGGAGGTATGCCCTTCGACACACGCTCAAAGTCGGTCCCACCGCCGAACTGCACAATGACGAAATGATCCAACGCTCGCTGAACAACCCAGGGAAGTACGGAATCATTCAAAGCAAGAGATCTGAAGGTCAGCAACTCATGCATGTCCTGAGTATCATCGCAGGTGATGTTTTAGAAGCCAAATGGGGCGCTCTTGATCAGCTCGTGCAGCAAGTGGGCTGACGCTACTTGGATGCTGCCTTTGGCCGTAATGATAATTTTGTTGACCGAGCTGTAGTCTCAAATGAACCGCTAAAGTAAGAAAGAAGTAAGTGCTTGGTGTCGAACCCTGTCACCGTTTGTCCGTTATTCTTAGAAACAAGCCTACCGTGTTCTCACCAAACCTTTAAACTTATGTAGCTGGTTAACGACGATGTACTGGGCTCCCGCAAAGTAGTGCACCCTCCATTCAAGCATCAATGTAGAAGTTCAAGCCTATAAGCCATTGCATTGTAACAAGATCAGTTCGGAAACAGTCAGTACCATGGAGAAGTGGTTATCAGCAAGTTATCAGCTATCCAAATTTGTCATGATGATTATCGAGCATCAGAATTAATCAACCAGTCTGTACGGGCACCCAGCATGATTAATGTTGATAGAAGACGTACTAGCTAAGCTCTTCTGTGTAATGGACATTCAATTTACGCTAGCTGAACGCGGTAGGAATTTACAGTGCATACTCAATCTATTGTGAAGTTCTTCAAGTCATCCAAGGATTGGCAACGGCGATGCTTACATTGTCCAATAGTATGGAGGCTACAAGAAAACTTTTCAGCGAAATGCTTTCACTTATAAATTCCCGCTATAAGCCAAGTAACGCACGCTCGAGCACCGCTGCACTGCACTGCACTTGATAACCACACCACTGAACACGACATATCTGCGTCATAAAACGAGAATCCCTGGAGAGCCGCAGATAATCAAAGGATAACTGGCTTAGTGTCCCACGTACAGTTGGGTTCTGCATTGATTCCTAAATTTGCTTGATGCGACTTCTTATGATGCTGTCAATTATCACTGAATGACGTCACCTGATCCCTCGTGGCATATGTAAGGAAATGATTGCCTAATATAACCGATAAGCTAAGCGAAGGAGGGAGGACCCCGGAACGCGATCAGCGGGATCAGAATGCACGGCTACATTCGGAAACCACGGCCGTCGCATGGTGCGCCACCGCCCAGCGCGTGGCACGCCTCGCGCCCTTGTCGTCGAAATAGCCAAACATTCACCCCATCTCGTAGACTCTAATCAAGGATCTGCGTCTAACTCCACCATATTTCTAGAAATTCCGAGTTTACTTCCAAATCGCTGGACGTGTATGAAATCACCATCAGTGGCTACAAGGTCCACTGCCGTAGTACTCCAAATCCTGATGAGGAGTAGTCAATTGTATACGTGTGACAGCGAAGTTGAGTATGCGTGAGGTTTCCGTTCTATGAATACTCTCCATGACAATCATGCCCGGAGACTGTCTCCACACGCACAATTACCGACGTCTGTCTCTGCTAAATACATTACACGCGCCTCGATGAAAAGGGGAGGTTAAAACAGTCCACATTCATTTCTGAAACTTTCAGGAGAGGTAACACGTTGATCTTCATTAAAGGCAGCATGTGACGGGGCGTTGGTCCAGCGTAAGAGGGATGGATGAAGCAAGGAACTAGATATTACACCTCTAATCTATAAAAGTGTCCATGAATGCCGCCTCGATAGAAGATGATCTATGAGGTGGTTCCAAGAAAGAATCTGTATCTTGTAAAATGAAATAGTCTCAGGACAGCGATGTGGGTATATCCAGGCAAGGAAAGTGTCGGTCTAAGCGGGAATAAAAGGATCGATAACTAACGACAGTGTTTATGCGTATATGGATAATGAAGTAGCAATTGGAAATGCCAGTCGTAAATGGTCAGATAAATAACAATGCATCATAAGCAAGTGTCCGATTAGTACGAGTCAGTTAGTCCGAACAACATAGCTCAGTACGAGAACACCATCAGCCACGGGTTTAACACGATCTACAGCGTGAATGAATGAGAAGAGCCGCGGCGCAGATATAGAAACACGTACGGGGAAGAGGATATGACATGCAACAGACATCCTAGCAAAATGGTGCGCGGGTCAGTAGGATGCACAACGGGGAGAAGGCGAGGACCTACGAAAGTGGTAGAACAACGGCCCACGCAGAGCCATCGACCCGCCACACGAAGGGCACGATTGAAGTTGCGCAGATGATCATGCCGGCCATTATCAGGATAGACGCGCCCATCGGGAACCAGAACCTAGATACGAGACAAACGGCGCCGCGTCAGTACGATCACCGCGATATGGGCGCATGGGCGTACGTACCGCTTCACAATCTTGGGTATCTCCTTGAAAAAGTTGGAGCGCTCAACCTCCTTCACGGTTGCCGACCACTGAATATTGTACGAGAACAAGTGGGCGAAGATCGCCTGGGACACCGGGATAGAAAGGCCGCCAAAGAAGAAGAAGCTGTGGATGTGCAGATAATATTATATGATGTCAGTATCGGATAGCCTGGAAGAGTGTGGAACCCGGGGTGCGTACAAAAATGGAATCCAAAGCAAGTTCTCAAAGAACGCGTAGAACTGTGGGATGAAAGTAAATCAGCAACAAGCTTCCTCGCAGTGTGCAGAAGAAGGGACTCTGGGGTCCCAGAAAGTATGCAGCGATACGCACCAGTTTCTTTTGGCCGAGACGATACTCCAGGAGGGTGTATCCGAGCGTTCCCGATCCCCAAAAGACGACCGTAGTTGCGAGGAAGATTTCGAAGCTGTGCATGAAGAAGCCGTCGACTGGAAATTGGAAGCCCAGCAGCACGTAATTGATGACCGATATTGTTATCGACGCAGCGATACCGTCTAACGAGTATAGAAAAAGGTTAGCACGCTAGAAAGGAAACTCCACAAACCAGATCGAAGATAGAGACGCATACCCGCACGCGCACATTGCGTGCGTGACTAAGAGAAAGCGTCATGAAAGTAAACACTCACAATATGAGAACATGTCTGAGTAGAACGAAAAAGTGTTAGAATGATACTTTACTTCTTCGAGGTACGGTGAAAGTTACTTACAGGAAAGCATCGATATCTTGTAGTGAAGCGGGGCGGGGGACCAAAGGAACGTGTGAATTTGACGCGTAATGGGGCCCCGACGCCACCATTGTACAAGCGGGTTGAACAGCAGCTCGTTGCATCCAAAGGCGTATTTTTGCCAGCGATTTAATTCATCGTCCGGGCTGAGAGACACTCCCTCCTTGAACTGGCCCTTCGAGTACGTAGCCCACCTGCGTCAAAGAGGCGAAGGTCAGTAGGAGGTTAGCAAAATGAGTAAGTGCGACGCACCGTACGATGTAGCCCTTCAACATCAACCTCAGTGCCATGTCGAAGTCTTCAGAGACATTTGACTCAGACCAGATCTTCTCCTTGCCATCGGCGGGGTCGATGAACGCCGCGTCCTGGATCGCGCGCCAGCGAAGGAACGCGTTATGGCCCATAAAAGGAGCGACCTCGCCATTTGCGCACGCTTCACGGACACAGGTGAGCCACTGTATAAAGTCAGAGAGGAAATCGACGTACAGATAGAAATGCAGCGATTGATCCTCCGCGTGAAGTACGCGATCCCGTTCTCGAAATAGTGGTGCGCGACCTGCATCACATCTAGCCGAACAGGCGATTAGTCAGCACATCAACGCGCTCTGCACAGGCAACGCACCACTCTCATGCTGGATAATAGCCACCTCGGGGCTCAGCGCCATCTCGCGCGCCGCGTCCCTGATGCAGTCCTCGGGCACCACCGTGTCCGAGTCCACGATTAGCACAATTTCACCCACGCGCGTTGCGCGTCCGTTCGCCGCCCACGGCCGCCACTTCCGGCCGCTCTCCTCCCACACCTCCTCGATCGCAAGTCCCAGAGCGCGTTCTTCTAGCTCATCCTCCGACAGCCCACTCGCATCGCGTCCCCACACCACAGACTCCGCGCCGTCGCGGTTCTGGTACTGGATGCCGTAACCCTCCGGCGCACCGGCGGCCCGAGTATTAGCCGCCGCAGGCGCTGCGCTTCCGCTGCTTCGCGCCGTCCCGCGCTGCGCCTCGATCAGCGCCTCCAGATGCCGCTCCATTTTCAATGAAAGAGAAAGCGCGTAATTCATATTCGATGCCTTCTTGAAGCGCCCCGCCCGCGTGAAGCCGCTGCCGGAAGGATCGTGCGGCGGGCGTGCGACCCAGCCGATGTTATGCGTCGCATAAAATGCAAGTCGCTCATCGCGCGCGGCTGGTGGCAGCACGCGCAGACCATCGTCACATACGAAGAGCGACGATGTCCCGCCCTGTCGCGCGTAGGTTTGCATTGCCTTTTTCAAAGAGCGGATCGAAGGCGCGCTGTTGTTGTGTTAGTGAAGCGGCAGCAGGGGAAGCGCAAGACGTACAGCACAGCCTCGAGGCTCTCCTTGAAAACGGGCATCTGGATCGTGACATGAGGGAGCTGGCGATCCACTAGAGATTGTGGAACGCGCGGCCGCACGGCGGAGTAATACCGCGAATTGGTATGGTAGTGCGCGATCGGTCCCGCCATCATCGACACATTCTGGACAATTTGCAAAGTGAAGAACTGCGCGAGAGTAATTATCAATACGGCACATAATTAAAAATGCAAGGAACGCACTAGAGATACACAGAATAGAAGGGGGATCACGGCGCACAGCGCAAAGCGCGTGAACACGCCGTCGAGCACCCACTCCATCAACAGAGTGCGCAAGGCGTTTCCCACAAAAACTGTAAATATGAATATCAGTAAATGGACCAATAATGATAACCGAAGAACACACCGAGAGCAATTCCCGCAGCGAGTCCGTTGTACAGCGGCGCGTACAGTCTAACGGGGCGGCGCTCGCCAGCCACCGCCACCTCTACGTCTCCCTCTTTATCGGGGTCTTCATCTTCGTCCCGAGTGCTTACCGCCTCGCGAACGGGGACCTTGCGACCATACCACGTCCTGCGCCAGCGGCGCCGCGTTGCGCCGCCCTTCACGCTTTCCACTGTCGCCGTCACCTGCCCCTTCTCGTCCGGCTCGAGCCCCCGTCCTTGTTCGCCATACAGCCCGCGCCGCATCGCGAGAGGGTGCGCGGCGTCGCTCGACCCGTGATCCGCGAGCGAGCCCGCTGCGCTGGTGCTGTACGCGGACATGTGCGAGTGCGCCAGCGATGGCGACTGCCCCGTCTGCGATGTGGCGGTCGACGGCCCGGAAGGACGCGCGCGCCAGAGCAGCTTGATGAGTCGCTCCTCGACGTCCTGGCACAAGGGGACGATACGGTCGAGCGCTTCAGCCCAGATGACCATCACGCGCTCGTCACGCTGTAAAAAAATAATTAGCAGTGCACTTAGAAGACGAAGCTCGTACACGCACGATAAACGCGGCGCACTGCTCGCGGTCTGCGTGCGGCAATGCGAGCATGGTGTCCAGGATTTGTATGCGCGTCTCCGAATCGACGTAGATAGCGTGCTCATCTGGACCGCTGTGTGCACAGATACGATTTGCCGTACCGGCCCGCGATGATGAGATATGGAGTACGAAATTAAAAGATAAGGGAAGTGTGGGATCACATCGTGCGATACGGCGGGGTTACGTCGGTGGGGAGGTGCGTGTCGGCGGCGTGTGTTCGGTAGCAACGAGGAGAGTGTTCGTGACATCGTTGCGTGTGGTGAAAGTGATGGAGAATAAATTTCGTTAGCACAGGAAAAAGACAAAATTGAAGATGAGAAAATGATGAGTTGTCGACACGACGGTAAATCAAAACGCTGGCGGCACCACGGCGCCTGTACGTGGGACCAATAAAGAAAATAGGCGCTGAGGTCATATATGCGTCATTCTCTGAACAACGTATATGCGCCGTGGAGTAATGCGTTGCGAGGCAGATAACGGCCAAAATGGACTCACACTTCTGCAAGCGCAGCATGGACTGCTGCACTGCGGACCTTGACTGCAACGACCGGGTTGAGGGCGGCGACGGCAGTCTCGAACGGCTCTAAAGATGCGTTCTCGTAAGGAAACACTCGAAACTCTGGCGTCGCCGTTGTCGATGCTGCAATTTTTTTTAGCCCGATTGTCCAAAATGTAAAATTTGAAGTACGCACCGTCACTAACGCGCAGAGCGACGCCAGACGATATGTTCTCTTCATTTGGTCGGAACCAGGCATCGCCCTGGGTCTGGCGAAACAACCAGTGGAGGAGAGCGTCGTTACGGTCGTAGTCCATCGATTTGGGGGGAAGGAACTCAAAATCAAACAACCACGCCGCCTCAAAAGCAAACGGCGTACCCGATTTCATCTGCGATCGAAGGGGTGTCCGGGGTCCGCGTGACGTCCATTAAAATTTCCCAGTATGGAAGTGCTGCTCCTTCATCCCCTCCTAAATAATGCTGCCTATAAGAAACATCATCTGCCTTGCGCGATCTTTCTTCCTTTCCTTCATCTGCAGGACGGGCCACGCCCTAAAAGATGGCATATCCTCGTCGCCTCCAGGGTCTTGCTCCTCCACGCCCTTCTTTTCTCGCCGATGCAAACCCGCGCTCGTCGTCCGGGTCGTCCATTGACTTGTCTTCGCTAGACCCAGCGTCGGACTCCGATTCTCCAGCAAGTCGGCCTCGTGCGCACAGGCGCAGACATAGCGGCAATGGTCAAAGTCTCGAAGCTCAGCAAGAGGGCACATGGTCGCCTTCTTCACTGTATGCTGACCCTACCACGCCTACAATTCCGGCGCAGCAGCTACCTGTGCGCCCTCCGCCGTCTTCCTTCGCATTTCCATTCCAAGCATACCCGGGAAACGCTGATCCATTGCCCTCACGCCGCCGTGGCTCTTTGGAAAGTACCACATCTCGTACAGTCGAAGAACCAGAGTATATCCAGCTCGAGAACACACCGGAGGGGCTCCGAAGGCCCGTCGCACCATTTATGACCACAGCTTCTCCAGAAGGTGGTAGCACTTCCTCTCTGCCACGATCCCCATCCGCTTCAAGCCTCTACAAGCAGAGTGCTGCCGCCAACATGATGTCGGCACCTCCTGCTGTGCTGGCCGCTGATACCTTCGCATATAACCTCCCGCGCAGCTCATCTACTCACTCGTTCCGGGCGCCTTTCCTCTCCCCGGCCTCGCGGCCTTCTTCCGTGTGGGCGCCGCCATCTTATAACAACCCACCTACTGCCTCCCCGGCTGCCAGCACCACCGCGCTGCCTCTAAGCGCAACGCTACCGCCGACTTCGCTGAAAGGGCGCACTTTGATGCCCTCCGCGCGTCTTGCTACGCCCCTCACCAAAGAAGATAAGCCGTGGCTTGCCACCCGCCCACCACGCACACGCCTCTCGTACGCTATCACGTTGCTCTGCATTATAGCAGGTCTGGGAGGTGCCGCGCTGCTCTGCTACACCGGTGTGCGCGGCGTACCCCTACTGGACCCCAATTCGTTGTGCCTTGTTCTCGACGAGGAGTTTGACTCTTCGACGCTCGACACGAGTACGTGGACGCGCGACGTCGAACTAGGCGGCTTCGGGAACGGCGAGTTCCAGATGACGACAACTTCAGACGACAACCTGTACATCACGGACGGCGAGCTCTATTTCATGCCCACGCTCACGCCAGACAGCGTCTTGAGCGCATCAAATTATACGCTTCCTGGCTGTACAGCGACGCTGGCGGACGGGTCGACCAACACGAGCGCTTGTAGCGTGGAGGTCAGCGGCGCAACGGTTATCAACCCCGTAATGAGTGCGCGTATCAACACGATGGGGAAAAAGACGATCAAGTATGGCAAGGTCGAGGTGCGCGCGAAGATGCCAGCTGGGTACATGTTTCCGCAGATTCTATCATAGCCGCGCACTGAACTGCTCTTCTCAGGGATTGGTTGTGGCCGGCAATTTGGCTGCTCCCACAGAACGATGAGTACGGCGCGTGGCCGCTCTCCGGTGAGATTGACCTAGTCGAGTCGCGCGGTAACGGCGCGACGTACACCTCCCAGGGTAACAACTTTGTTCGTGCGACGCTCAACTATGGGCCCCTTCCCGGACTCGTCAATCAGATCTATGGCTGGTATGCATCTACCTCTTCCTCTACCCTCTGCATTTTTTTAAACCTGTTCGTAGGTTTTCTCTCAAACGCACCAATTATGCTCAGGATTTCCACACATACACGCTTGAGTGGACTGAGGACTTCATCCGAGCGTCCGTGGACGCACGCACGCACGCCATGCTGCTCACGCAGACGAAGACGGACAAGTCGAGCTATTGGAAGAAGGCGGGTTTCCCCGCGACGGCGACGAACGCAAGCTCGGGCGCAGACGTCGCGGTGCAAGACGTGTGGAGCAACGGGACCCGTGCCGCGCCGTTTGACAAGGGTGCGTGTTGCTGTTCTCTTCGTGTCGCTCGAGTACTTGTGCTGACATGTGCCTGTAGATTTCTACTTGATCATGGACCTCGCTGTGGGCGGGACGAGCGGGTGGTTCCCGGATGACGTGGGCGATAAGCCATGGTTTGACGGCTCGCTGACGGCGATGCGTGACTTTGCGAACGCGAAGGCGACGTGGAGCGCGACGTGGCCCTCGGATGCGTCGGACAGGGCGATGAGAGTGTGAGTGTCTCTTATTATGCTGCAATATCCAAGTCCTGATATTTTGATTAGGGATTATGTGAAGATGTGGGAGGTGTGCAGCTAGGAAAGTGACCGGAACATTCGATGGCGCGCGGACGCTTTGGATTAGACACGTTTACCTCACCTAACCTATGATATACTGATGATACAAGTGTGAACTTGCTGGTGCATGTCTAGATACCCAAATGCAATTGCTTTCCGACCGAATATATATATTGGATCAGAGTATCGGTTTGGCCAAATTTGCATGTCAAGGCGAATAGGCGCAGGCCGGCCTGGGTATCTCTACCCACACCCTACTATCACCCATGATGCATGATGCACGATGGCAGGTACTCCTTACTTCCTCTCAAACATATGCCAGGCATGACATAGAGCCATCCGCGCCGAGGTCAATCGTAAGTATACTTTGCCGAATCTCCCCTTTTCCGCATTGTTCTGATGCGCGCAGACCGGGCCCAAGCGTAAGCTTAAGGCTGAAGCTGAAGCGCTGAACAGCACCATAGGCCATGCACCTCCTTCGTGTGAAGTGCATTCCCCATCGGAGGGCCGGCGGTTGCCAGAGTGCGGGACAGGTCCTGGGCACGTCACGCTAAGGGATTGGCGGGCGCTTAATACACGGGTCCACTGCGGCATTGTACCTGTGAGGTATGTACCACTTTGGGCGACACTGTGAGATCAAACTCCATAGGTCCAATTAAAGGTCGCAATTTCTCGCAGGCGTGCGCTAAGCGCTTGAGGCTTGCGATTTAGACGGGTGTGAAGTGCGAATTTATATTGGCTTTCATAATTCGAACACTGATCGCAGCCAAGGATAGCTCACTATATACAGGCGTGATTGTCGGTGTGCGCAGAGCTGCGCAGAGTGTGTAAACGATAGGTTCTTGTTATACCTGTCGACTTGCCGAGGCTTCTGGCCGCAGAAAGCCGCGCACCGATATGCCTTGAGCTTTGGCTTTGGCTTGGCGCAAATGAAATGAATATCGGAATGGTCCTCGACTAGGATTTAAAATGGCCATCGTGGACGGGGAGAAATTGCGAGGGCAGTTAAAAGGGCGCCTTAAAGGCCATTGTCCTTCTAAAAATCGACACTTCCTCCTTATCGTTATCTCAGTTGCTCAATATGTCAGTCAAAATTCCCAACGTCAAGCTCAACAACGGGGTTGAAATCCCGATAATTGGTGCGCAGTCACTTCTGTGAATCTATCTGTGTAGCACATCTGAAGAGATTCAAGGAAGCGGATCGTGGGCGCCACCGACACCAGAAGCACAGGCCGGGGTCACTACCTGGATTTTGACCGCGTTCAAGGTAAGCATATGTTCAAATAATGCACGCTGCTGTTTATATTCATCACTTCGAGTCATAGAATGGCTTCCGCCACATCGACACTGCGCAAGTTTACGGTATGGAAGCTGTTTTATCCGTAATGGTGTTGTTGTGGCTGCTGACACTGGACAACTATTATAGGGACCGAAAAAGCTGTCGGCGACGCGATCAAACAATCTGGAATTCCGCGCGAGGAGATATTCATTACGACTAAGCTACCGTAGGTCTTGATTCACGAGGTACAATCTCAAGTAAAATTAATTGTTTGGTGTTTTGTAAAGGTGGAACCATCACGGCCGTGTTCGTGAATCTTTCGAGGCAAGCCTTGCAAATCTGGGGACTCACATTGATCTGGTGAGTACAAACATCATACCAAGTCTCATGCACTCAATGTCACAACCATGTTCAAACAGTACCTGATGCACTGGCCTCAATGTCTTCCCTATGATGGAAAGCTTACTGCACACGAAAATCACACATAATCTGACTGTAATATCATAACAGGCAAAGATGAACCAATGGATCCCGATTCCGCCTACACTGTGACCAACGACATCACTTTCCACCAGTCGTGGGCCGAGATGGAAAAGCTCCTAGATACAGGCAATGTCAGAGCTATCGGTGTCAGCAACTTCTCCATCAAAAAGTGAGTCCTGATTGCATCTTTATGAACCTGATGTTGAGATATTTCTAGCCTCGAAGAGCTCCTTCAGACGGCTAAAATAGTTCCGGCCGTCAACCAAGTCGAGTCAGCTGAATTCTTCTTCCTTTATAAGTTATATGCTAAATGATTTGGCCCCTTGAGGATGCATCCATATCTTGCACAGAATGAGCTCAGAGAATACTGCCGAAAGAAAGGCATCGCCATCGCATCCTACAGCTCCAGTGGTCAGTCTCACTTTAACCATTTTTCAGGATACGACTGACCTAAAGGCTGAAATCTAAGGATACCATGTCGTCCGTAATGACCCGTTGATTGTGGGCCTCGCGGAGAAATACAAGGTAACACCCACGCAAGTTATCTTCGCTTGGCACCTCTCCAGAGGCGGCATCCTTATATGCAAGAGCGAAAGCGACGCGAGGCAGAAGGAGAACATTTCAGTGAGTTGCAAATGCTTTATCAGATATGCCACATGAGGACCGAAATCATATGATTATTCCATAGGTTCCTACTATTTCGGAGGAGGACCTCGGCAAAATGTGGTCCTTGGACAAAGGACAAAGAATTGCTATTAAGGTTCACGAAGAGACGAAGCAGGTCTTTGGATGGACCTTGGAACAACTTGGATGGGTCAACTACCGTCAAGGTGCCTGAGAAATTGTAATATCCCTCGAATATCCTGCCTGCTCTGTCTATATTTCTTGCCAATGGCTCTTGAATGGGTCTCTGAACATATTTGAGTATGTGAATTAATAACTCACATACCACGCTTTATTTAAATCAATGTGATAACTGTGAATTCGCGTACAACCTTGTTTGATGGCTACATAAACCCCAACAACTCGTTGGTATCCCACGCTACCGAAATGAGATGAAAGTGGGCGCTTATTTGATGTATGTACTTAAGCGAGATCGACAGGCACGAGCTGTAACTGATGGAAGTACGTATGCCAGTGCTTAGCGCTTGACAGGCACCTCATCCTCGCGTCGAGGCCATCCTAGGCCACACCTTGATTTTTACATCGGCATCAATTGAGCAGTGGCAAAGAAATTGCACCATTATCGCATGACCTGTCCCACACTTGATCTAGGCTTGTGGACTCTCGCGGATCCGGGTTCCGATTCTTCTCCATCTACTACTGCGGCTGACCAAGACGTACCAGCTGTCTCGAGTCTTCTGTATATAGGATAAATGGTGCGCATGACGTGGTATATATCCTATTAATGAACTTGAGACGGCAGGCCGCGCCGAGAATTTGTTGCGCGCTGACTCAGTGTGGGGGAAACCGTCACAGGCGATAAGATTGGCTTCTAAGTTTAGTGGCGCTCAGAGGACCACCTCGCGGGATATATAACAGGGACGGGGTGGATACACGAAGGTTTCCCAAGCTTTCTTCCTGACTGTTGGAACAAATTCAGCGCAGACCTATTCATTGATACTTGATTGCTATGTCGATTCCCATCCCAAAGGTCAAGTTCAACAATGGTGTCGAGGTTCCAATCATAGGAAAGTATTCGAGAGCGTCCGTACATAAGATTTGGCAGCGGTATAACTTTTTTTCGATTTTCAGGAAACGGATCGTGGGCTCCGAACACCCCTGAGGCCCAAGGTGCTGTCAAAGATTGGATCTTGAGCGCGTTGAAGGTCGGCCGAATTGTTTTGACACTCAACTTGAATTTAACCATTTAATTTATCAGGCCGGATTTCGTCATATTGATACTGCCCAAGGCTATCGTATGTAGTAAAAAATGAGCCCGCATTTCCAGCTAATTCATATTACTATAATCGTAGATACTGAAGGTGCCGTTGGCCAGGCTATCAGGGAATCAGGAATCCCTAGGGAGGAAATATTCGTGACGACCAAGCTTCCGTAAGTGTAATTTCTCTAGATCCGGATAAACCCTTTTCTGAAAGATGGAACACATAGCTGGTCAGACCACGGACGCGTGCGTGAATCGTTCGAAGTTAGCCATGCAAATTTAGGGACGTATATCGACTTGGTGGGTGATATTCCTAGCTCCTTGAAATTCGCTCATACCTCATGATTAAATTATATCAGTATTTAATGCATTGGCCTCAATATATACCGCAAAGAGGTCAGTAGACTTGACTACTTTAAAATTACTGGCTTGTCGTAACCTCTCTCGCAGAGGATGGATCGGATCCTATAAATCCGGATGGGAGCTGGCAAGCTTCAGATGCAGTGAATTTCAACCAATCTTGGGCAGAAATAGAGAAACTTTTGGATACTGGGAAAGTCAGATCTATTGGTGTCAGCAATTTTTCTATCAAAACGTGAGTTCTCTGAAAGTCCTTAGTACGTCGGTTCGAAGAGTTGCCATTAATAACGGTGTAGACTTGAAGAGCTTTTGAAGACAGCCAAAGTTATCCCGGTGACAAACCAAGTCGAGTACGTACTCCATTGATTTGCTCTATTCTATAACAGAAGCGTTTATGATGGATGATTATTTTTCAGACTTCACCCGTATCTAGCTCAAAACGAACTCCGAGAATACTGCCAAAAGAAGGGCATCACTTTGACAGCGTACACACCTAGCGGTATATACCAACGACTTTGACCTCTTTCGAGCTATAAATGCTTACCGGTACCATTCATCTATTAGGTTATTCGGTTGTTCGCAATGATCCACTTATTGTGAGCATTGCAGAGAAGTATAAAGTATCACCCACACAAGTTATCTTCGCGTGGCACATCTCGCGAGGAACTATCATTGTTCCTAAGAGTGAGAATCCCGAACGGCAGAAGCAGAATATCACAGTAAGCTTTATCAGTCATAACATTCACGAATGGTGGCTCAAAGAAACTCTGTAGCTCGTTCAAATTTCGGAGGAAGACATTGGGAAGATTTGGCACTTGGACAGAGGCCAGCGAATTTGCAATAAAGCTGACGAAAAAACAGGGCAGGTGTATGGGTGGACTCTGGAGCAATTGGGCTGGGTTAATTATCGAAACAGCGCATGATCTCTCCGCTCTAGTGATCGATTTATTCTTCTCGCGTGTTACTTCAATTAAACCAAGGAATTTATATGATTGTCCAGTGTAACAATACGAATTATGTTTCTATATATCGCTATATCTTTCCTTATGGTTTCTGCATCACCTGAAGGCTGCCACATGAATATGCTCCTCAAGTATGCAGGCATTGTAATTGATATGCAAGGTCATCGACAACTAGCCTCCAGATGTGTTGGGCCCGAGCTTCGCTTCATACTAGATAGACTTAGTATAACCATGTCCGAAACCATATGAATAACACGACTGTTGATGGCATTAGGAACGTTCAATCGGCACAGCATAATTTTCGTTGGCTACCTATTCTCCAAAAACACCCTGGGCTATCGTCATTTAAGGACCACCCGCCAGAGCCAAAACCTTTGCTACAGCTTGCTCGGCTGCAGACATAAGGGTACCACTGGGATTACCAGTGGGAAGCGAGGGGATCTGGTACGGAAACGTTAGAAAAAGGTACGGGCCATAAATGATAAACTTAGTACGATTGATGCCTGAAACATTCATGTAAGCAATTTTGTCTGCAGGAAAACAAGAAAATACTGACATCGATAACGAAAAGGTTGTTCGTTCCGTATACCTTTGTGTTAACATCGACAACGCCAGATCCAGCAGGACCAATGGAGCATGTTCCAACCCAGTGGTTAGAGTTCAAGTTGGACTTTTATAATGTTAGTATCGCAATAACAGCATTGATCGGAGAACTTACAGGACTGTATGTATTGACTAGAAGGATTGAACGAGTGTGTCAGATTTCGTTGATGGAGATGTTAGAAACTCACCATAGTTAGTGATCGTGGTCGTGTTATCAGGTGTGATCAGAGTCAAGCCAGGCACTGGAAATCAGTATACTCAGTGATCGTGACGTACAAGAAGCACACCGCGACATACCCAAGGGTACTGTCGATACTATGTCGTTGATTCCTTGTATCAAGACTGCCTTGTCGACTGGGTCTACAAACCATGGGTTCACTAATACCTGTCCAGTCATTGAGGCGTCAATTCCAACGCGGCCACGTGAAGTGATACCAGTCGAGCTGATAAATAAAAGAGTACCATTAATCTTTTGATAACAAAATATGGTAGGGCCGACTTACAGATAAGCGGTGATGGTCCAGATGGTACTAGCGTTGTATGGGTAGGAGGTAGTCACAAATGCGGCACCGGGACGTGCAGTACCTTGCAGCTATCGGGATATATAATTGAATATGCCATTGAGAGTAGTTTAGTGGAGAATACTCACGTAACGCGTACGACCATCGCTTCCGGAGTATGCGCGCCAAAAGTTAGTCCTTTGAGATATTCTGGATCAGAAGGGAGTAAGCTCCAACACGATAATTGCACGGACCTTGGGGACGCTTGAGCAAAGACGCCAGACTGGTTCAAGATGTACTGGGCAGCATCAGCCGGTCGTGGATCGGTAAACACATCGGCCCAGTTATCATAGGCGTCGATGGAAGGGTGAGTGAAAACGAGCTGTGGTCATACAGGGTCAAAAAAATAGAAAACAACGAGGATTCCATGGACTAACATCTATGGAAGGGTTGTCGGACGCCTAAATACTCAGATGAATGGTGAATTGCGTTTGATATTGAATGGTTAGATTACTCACGTTGAATCCCACGGGCAGGTTAATGAACTGGCTAGGAGGGGGGAGATTGGGTGCAGCGGCGGCATTGCCTTGAACAAGAGAGATCATATCCGACGGACCGATACCACTGCGGAAAAGAATTCGAGGTGTGCCGAATGATCCAGCCGAAAGAATGACGCGTCCGTTCGCGTTCAATGGGATAATGCCGTTGGGACCCAGGGTCGTATCGCTGGTCTGAACACCAGTAATGTTCGCTCCATTGCGGACAACGTTGAGAACCATTGTATTTTGCTTGTAAGTGAGGTTGGGGCGAGCGATGGCAGTCTTGTAATAGGTAGCAATGGGACCGGCACGTTTACCATTCAAGAACTGTTAGTTTCTGTTAGCCTTGGTAACTCTGGCGATATTTAAGCACGGACGCACGCTGAAGGCACTGTATCCAAAGACATGGTCTTTGAAGTTAGGGTTGCTATTGATGGTGATGTTGCTATATCCCTGAGGAGTTAACAAGAGCGAAGTGACATCGTTGACTTGTTCAAGGTAGCGTTTTCCGTCGGTAGAAGGGGCGTCCGTCGGTGGTAAGCGGGCTGATAATTTTGCGGTGTAAGGGGCATGGTTAGTCCACGCTGATGGCCAACCAGCAGCGGTTGAGAAATCCTGGGTATTTGGTAGCCAGTAAAGGCTACACAATGTGGTTCGGACAAGTCAACGATTGGAAAGAGGGCAGAGACACTCACGCCCCGTTGACAGCCATCCCTCCGCCCAGCAAGCATCCGGCAAAGACAGTAATGTCTGCAATGTTTGATTAGAAGTGGGCTGCGCCACATCCGCACTAGGCGCCTACCTTTGCACCACCAGAAATCGTTACTGTCGGTAAACATACTCTCTGAAAACATTTGTAAGCGTTAATATAGACATCAGTGGCAATTCGTTGATGCTCACCGAATAGCCCAGGAACATCGAATTTCGTCAGCTACGCAATTCAGGCTGTTAGTATCGGAGAGAGAAAAGCTCGCGACCAAAGAAACGTACATTGGTTCCATCCAGCCACGTAGGTTGATAAGTTCCACCGGTGAACCCCAGACTAGGACCTCCACGTTCGAGAAGTAGCACCTTCTTCCCGGCTTCAGAGAGCCGGTCGGCCGCAATTAGACCACCTGCCCCAGCTCCAACAACGATGTAGTCGTAGGCGATCACCTAGATTCTGCTCAAAAGTAGCTTGCAAAGCAAGGATTAGAATAGCTTACGGGTCCGGTAGGTGTCGGCGTAGGAGTAGTGGTGGTAGAGGTGGGCGAGATAGTCGATGTAGGTGTAGTTCCTCCTCCTGTTCCTCCACTAGCCCAGAGGTTGTACTGCGCGCTGGAAACATGCGCGCTGGAGAAATCAAGACCAAAGAAGCCGACTGACGCCGAAATAAATCAGCCTTATATTCAATTCGGGAAGTTTGAAGTGATACGTACAGTCGGTGTGCTCAGCGAAAGTACTTTGTGGATTCGAAGGTGTGTCTACTGGCACTGTCGACATCGCCCAAGCAGCGACACCGGTACTATCAATAGGGAGGGTGGTTGTTCCTGAAGCAGTAGCCCAAGCTTTGCAGTTTCAATCGCGATGAAACCATGGAAAAAATAGATTGGCCAACTCACAAACGCAGTTTTGACAACGGTAGACCCATTTCCAGTGCGTAGCATTCACTTTAGAGGAGGGCAGGGTCGTAAGAACGGGACCAGTCATTGCTCTAATTCGGAGGCGTCGTCAGAATCTATCTGCCAGCCAGTGAAATTGATCCCGTACGTAGGCAATACATAAGAACTGTAAATAAACTTGTCAATCTACTGAACCGTGTGATGAAGGGTAAACTCACGTTGCAAAGCGGGCAGAGCTAACAATCGATCCCGCATTTGGCCAAGCAACCAATAAAAGGTTGTTGACCATGGCGCCGCCGGGGGAAACACCAGCCCATGCTGTCGTGGTGAATGGAGCGACAATTTCACCGATGAATTCCGTAGAGTTTGAGGCAACCGGGGGGAAGGTAAAGCCATATGTTATACTGTGTACCGGGTCTTCTAAACCAAAGAAGGTTATGCCATTGTCGGGGTCGACGTATGGACCACCAGCCTGAGCGAGGGCTGAAATAAATACACAATGTGAGTATCTAATTTCAACAAAATATCCCGACTACTGCTCACCACATGTAATGAACGGAAGAAGTCCCAAAGTAAGGCGCGTCAACATCACCCTTAATTAGGTCTGAGCTACGCGGGAAGCAGGTTTTGGGTTCTGTGCTCAAGGTCGGTTTGAGCTGCCTTCAAGGTCGGATTATATACGTTTTCCATGGTGACATCGCCGTCGACAAATAGACCGATGAGGTACAGATCATTAGTCTCTTCTTTGAATGTCATTGTGTGGTTCCTCAGAAGACACTTCCGGGTAGAGGTCGGAGACTACGTTGCTCGTGACTGTGGTCCTAGGTACGCGACTCCCTCGCGGCACGGAGAAATTCACTTACGATGAATAGGGACGTACTGAGAACAGCCTCAAAGGTGGGGCAAGCAATATCCGTCATGGTGCAGAAATATTGGGATCATGTACGAGAAAAAATGACGTGGCGACAATAGTGAGAGGGACTGCCGAATAAAAACCGTGATATAATCCGAGGGATCATGCACTGCTGCGCAAAAGCTGCCGTTTCGGTGTGTAAAGTGTCAGAACAACAACAATGGATAAGTAGGTGCTAACCCACACCAAGAAGAGTGCTGGCGATCCGCCTGGCCTTTAAGATATCATCACAAGACCCGAGCCGATCACTGAGTTAATCCGGGTCTTCGTCCTGGTAGCCGATTCGACGGTAAGTGGTAGGGAAGCATGCCGCCTTATGATAAGACTATGGGGTAACAAACTTTTAATAGAAGCGGCGCACATAAGTAGTGAATTAGAGATAGTACATTACCGAACTCTTAAGACACCTCTACGTTTCGAGAGTGAGAAAGACGGTAGTTGCGCATCGCATGAAATGAAGGACTTCAGCTGCTCCGCATGTCGATAGAAAGCTGAATATGGTCGAGGTCTTCGACGGGCATGATAGGGTTGGAGCCTGTATGCGCGCCTGCTTCGGGATAAAATGTTTGTAAACGTCAAGTAATTTATAAACCAAGAAACATCCGAACGATAAAAACAGAGCATCCAAAAAATTGTGAAATAGAAATAGATGGTTATAAATACCTAATGGTCGATAATTTGGGTGTGCGGCGTCGGTCTTGAGAGAGTATGTGTGGTAAACGGCGAACGCCAGTGCAGCGGAACACGCGGCCGTCATGCGGAACCACACAAAACCAGTCACCACTGACCAGCTTCTAGCGATGCAACACCGTCGTCTCTGGCTGCACTTTGTCTGGGTAAGTTTCGATGATGCCACACTCGAAACCTTGATCATGAAAAAAACGCAGAGGCTGTCGGCGTGACTAGTAAGTAATACTAGTAGTAAGACAATAGTAAGAGGGTTGTTCTGTTCTTGGAAGTTTCCTGACAACAATTTTCCAGCACATAATAGCTTAATAGGTGAGATCAGACACGCGCAAGCGAGCCAGTCAGAGGTGAATCATGTCGGATTGTAAGCATGGACAGTTTGTGGACAGTTGAAGATTGGTTGAAGACAGCAAGAAGACCGTGACAGAGTTTCAACGTTGGACGATAATCGTCAACAAAGGCTGTTGTGGCTTATTTGGCATTGGCCTCTTTCCCAGGAATCCGTCCCTGGTCACTGTTGATTTCGGAACTGCTGCCTGGTTCGGTGTTGACGACAACGGCGACGGCGAAAGTTCTTCCCTATCTGCAGGCCCGCTTTTAACTGGGTGTGGTCTCTGATAACCGTGTGTACCGCGACCAGCAGGCTCAAAACGCGTTACTTTCGTCTTGGCTTGTCTACTTTTCTGCTCTTTCATATCGCATATACCATTCCTTCACGTCATACCCGGTCTTCGACATACATAACACCAGGCAGTCAACCGTCGCACTCTCCTGCATACAGCCCGACTATCTAAGCTTTGATTATCAAGATCATGTCCACCTCAGCCTCCTCGTCGACTACGACTCCGCCTCCTATAGCCGGTTCAAGTAGTCAAGGTGCTGCAGGCACCGAAAACAACAATGATGAAAAGAATAGGTACGCAAAGCAAATCTACCTTCCCGTCAATATCATAATGACTGGTACACATAGTGTGGTGATCAAAGTTGGAATGGTGGGGGATTCGCAGATTGGGAAGACAAGCTTGATGGTCAAGTACGTCGAGGGTAGTTTTGACGAAGATTATATTCAGACGCTGGGTACGTGTATCAATCCTTATGTACGTCGTTTGTGAGCCAACCAATTGCGTCGATAGGCGTCAATTTCATGGAAAAGACAATATCTGTTCGCCGCACGACCATCACCTTCTCAATCTGGGATCTTGGTGGTCAGAGGGAGTTCGTGAACATGCTTCCACTTGTGTGCAACGATGCCGTCGCGATTCTATTCATGTTCGATCTGTCGCGGAAATCTACACTCAACTCAGTCAAAGAGTGGTATCGGCAAGCTCGCGGGTTCAATAAGGTGAGTGTCCTCGATGACATTAGCGATATCAACTAAATCTCTCACATCTCCTCCAGACTGCTATCCCTTTTCTGATTGGAACGAAATTTGACCAATTTGCTACCTTTCCACGCGATGAGCAAGAAGAAATAACAAAACAGGCTAGTTTACTTCACTACGCGTTTTTTGAAGTAAGCTTACTTCTCCTTATAGGCAAAACGATTTGCGCGAGCAATGCATGCATCTCTGATCTTCTGCTCGACATCCGCCTCAATAAATGTCCAGAAGATTTTCAAGATCGTGCTGGCAAAGGCTTTTGATCTGAAATGCGTGATACCGGAGATCGAAGGGGTCGGAGAGCCGATTTTGATCTACGTCGATGTGTAAAGACACAATCAATACTATAACGGGGAAGGGGGAATATTGCCTGAAGACCACGATATTCGATGCCAGTAAGACAAAAAGAAGATATCGAGGTGATTTGCAATCACGTACCTGTCTAGGTTTTGTTATTGACACCGTTTCGAATAGCTGCTTGCGCTTGCCTATATACCAATCACATTCGAACAATCACTTCCTCTATCTTGTTATGAGGCTCCAAATTATCTCCCAATCACCGAAGGACTCATCTCACGCCGAATATCATGGTGATTTCTACTGCTGCTCCTTCATCCGCTTCCACTGGCAAACTCTCTACACCGCATTCATTCCAACCTCCTAATAGATTACCGACTTCGACGCGCCTGTCGTTTATTATTATTCTCTCGTCGTTTGTGCTATCGTAACACTGTCATGCTACATCATATATATCTTCTCACCGGATCCTTATTATTCATCGTCAGTACAGTACTGCATTCTGCACTTTTTATCAGGGATCCCTTCTTTCGTGGATTCCTTTCCACGAAGCCGAACACCTCCCTTTTTGGCCTCTTGTTGGTCGCCTACATTCGTTACCCAGTTGAATCGCATCTACTTTTTAATGGATCGCGCCTTCGTCTCATGTTACTTTGGGCGTACACTAATATTATTTGCTCACTCTCTAGGTCGCTAATACACTGGCATGTGAACATGACAACTCAATCGATCTCGCAAGCTTCCCCTCTATTCCAGCATATATAAATTACGTCTATCCTAATATACCTCGCTGATATACACTCATGCGCACCACCCATCATATGATCTCAATACCGATAATAACTTACTTTTGAACGCGCATTTATAGTGCCATCAAGCAGCTGCGCATCGGTGCATAACGATTTAATATTCGAGATCGAAGAGCTTGAACTTCATATTCGATTGAGTGCTTTGGTTGCACTATTCGTGGACGTCAGGTTGCGGGTAAATTTCGACTTTATTCAGCTTATACTTAGCACTGGATACGCAAGGAACACACGGTGGCCAGATTGGCAAAAGTTGGCATGATTTTCTGATCAGCTTCAGCAACCCTAGCCCGAGGTAATTCCAGATTGTGTACGGCGACATAACCTTTGAGTAAGACACCATAAGTTCGAATTATGTGTACCAGGGGCCAGCCATTGCACTCAAGATCCGGAACCACATAATATTATGTTGTGAGCTTTTCATGTTGTGAGCTTTTCGAAGCATAGTACGCAATACATTTGAGAGGCATCTAGTCAGCCAATCACTGCACCAAATAATTGTGTAGTAGACCTCCGAGATTCCAAAAACAAGGTCACGGATCTCTTGATGCCAGATATCTCTTTGATAAATACGGAAGAAAATGGGTACCCATTTTCCAACAGATCTCGAGGATGTATTCCGGAGTATTAGGGACCGGCGGGATCACGGATTTATGCTCCTACCGTCATCCTAAAGCTCATTCATAAGTTTGACCGGAGGTGGTCATGGGTGCCGTCTGTTCCGCGGTGACCATATTTTAGGAAACTACAGCACATGGAAAAGGATAACAAAACAGGCTATCAAGCAAATTCCAGATCTAGCGATTATTCCAGGGTGAAAGTAAAGTGAGTTATACGAGCGGAACTGCGACGAAGTGGGCGACTGTGCGAGGAGCGACGTAAGATGCAGCAATTTATGATCATCCGCGTTGCATTCCGAGTGGCGAGCCTAACTCAGAGAACGCAGCGAAGACATAGAAGAGCCGGATTAATGAAGGAATTCATGAGTAGCTCGTTTTTATTCGTGCGAGGAGAGCTAATGGTAGAGGGGGAGAAGAATTTTACCGTCGATATGCAGTTCCGAATAGATCCTTCAGTAGAAGTCGACTCTTGGTTAAAACATGATGGTCGGGCGCAAGACTCGAGTCTCGAACGGTTGCGGAATTCAAAGCTTGTTGAATCGGCAGTGACACGTGCTCTCTGCCACGCGGACTCGTATTTGCTTGCTCAAGTTTGCAGCCACCTTTTAGGACAGCTGTCTCTTTCAACACGACTGTCTCAAGATACCTTCAAGCTTCTTAAGCACTTGCGGTACACCATGTGTGTCGCGAGCTTCTATCGGGTTGCTATCAGATATCGAGGCTTTATCTGCAGGTCTGACACTTTTGCGGCTTCCTCCGTCGTTGAATCTTCCTGGGGCACCCCCGAGACTCCATAGGACATCGTCGCTCTGGCCATAGTGCTTATCAGGCTACGTTAGGAATTTTAGCGACTGGAAGAGCTCAGGTCCTTGCCTGGGACATATCTCATGGACTGGAGATCTGAATTCGAATGGAGGAACAGCTCTACGAACGTCACCATCGTGATATACGCCAATTCAACCGTTCAAGTTGGCCACAAAGAACTCACCATCACCTGCCTCTGAAATATTTTAAACCTCTCATACGACCTCGGTTTCCTAAAATACCGCTGCTGAACGCATGGCGAACGGGCTGCTGATTAGGCAGATATTCGCTTCCGGCTGTTTCGAATGCATATGCTGGCCTGGTAACAAAGCATGCCGCTTCTGTGTACTGTGCATACTGCCTCAGATGATCAGGACCTATGCTTATATCTTGACCCCGTTTGAGGTTTCACCAGAACTACAAATGGGCCACACGATACAAGTACATTTCCCGGAACGGTACTCAACAATTCGCAGCCTAAGCCGCAGCGTCTCTGCCCAATGGCTTACACTTCCAGCTCGCGTGCTTCTAGCTTTCTCTTTCTTGTTGCGCTTTTTCTAGCCACCATTGTCAGCACCATCAATGCCACGCAGATCATGCGTCGACCGGATGGATACAAGAATGCGCCCAACAAAGTCGTTACCGATGCTGATCCCAAAGTCAACGTCGTTCATCGGCGAGGAGCGCCCTCTACGAAGGTGTCCATTGGCTACTTTGCCAACTGGGATATCTATGGAGCCAATTTCCGTGTGTGGTTTTGACAAAGATTTGTCTAATGTATCTGACATTACTGCTTCTCAGAGCCGACTGACATCGTACCCAACGTTTTGACTCGTAAGTTCCGGCTCTGATAACTTAGCGCGCCTCTAATGCCTTGAACTTCTTATCTAAACATTTGATGACCAGACATTCTATACGCCTTCGCAAACGTCGATCCATCTACAGGCATTATCAGTCTCTCAGACACTTATGCCGACACTCAGGTGAGATTCTATCTTAACTTCTACGCCCCAGGCTAATACACCGACGTCTATTCCGTGAACCGATTTAGAAACACTTCCCAACAGATTCGTGGAACGATGTCGGGAATAATCTATACGGATGCTTGAAACAACTTTACCTCCTCAAGCTGCAGCAACGTAACCTGAAGGTACTTCTGTCTATCGGGGGATGGACATACTCTCAGTCCGGTACGCCACCTGTTGCCTTGTGCAAAATGTCCAGGTCAGCTTACCGCTAGAATAGGAAACTTCGACTTCGTCACGTCGGCATCGTCGCGCGCGACTTTCGTGGCGAATGCTGTGCAGTTCATACAGAACTACGGTTTGGACGGCATGTGCGTCTTTATTCTTCCAGGTCTTGCGAACTAGTCACGATGCATTGTCAGTGATATCGACTACGAGTATCCTGCGAACACCGCGCAGGGGCAAGGCCTCGCCGACCTCATGACTGAGCTACGCGCCGCTTTCACGTCCCTAGCCGCGACGAATGGCGACAGCACCCCCTATGAACTCACCGCCGCCGTCTCTGCCGGTCCCGCGAATTACGCGTTCCTTGTCGTACCACAGATGGATGCCGCGCTGAGCTACTGGAATCTGATGGTTAGTCTATGTTGGACTTGAGGAGGCATAACCTAGCTGTTAACATGCATGCTGACCTCGTATTTTACAATTATAGGCATACGATTACGCGGGGTCGTGGCTCAACTATAGCGACAATCAGGCTAACCTGTACGGTGGTGCGCGGACGGGATTCAACACCGACTCAGCAGTCAAGTTCTACATTGCTTCAGGCGCGACTACCAGCAAGATTGTCATGGGGATGCCACTATATGGACATGCTTTTGAGGACACTGCGGGGCTCGGCCAGCCGTACAACGGCGTATGTCTGACATGATCTTTCTTTCTGTCAGGTCTGACGCCCGAGGCAGATTGGTCCGGGAACCATCCAAGCCGGAATATATGACTACAGTGTACTCCCTCGTGAGTAATCACTTTTTACAAAATCTGTTCAGATTCTTACGCAAGGAATGCGAGGGCAGTTGCCGGGGCGCAGGTCTTTGAGAATTTCACGGATGTGTCGAGTTACTCGTACGACCCAGTCAAGATGGAGCTTGTCTCGTATGACACACCAGATATCGTCACGCTGAAGGCGCAGTATATCAACTCGAAGGGTCTGGGTGGCGCCATGTTTTGGGAGGTGAGTGTCGTCGTGTCCCCACTTCCAATTGTATATTTGTTCACAGTAAATACCAGCTTTCGACTGATAAAGTCGGCGCGGAGTCCTTGGTTGGAACGTCAGCCGGTGTACTTGGCGCTCTTGACCAGACGCCGAACCACATCAAGTACGTCTGGTAATACGTGGATAATGATAACCCTCATTGACCTATTTGATAGTTACCCAGACAGTACATGGGACAACATCCGCAATAACATGGGACAGGGAAGCGCTGTTCCGACGTCCACTCCGGTAACATCTACCACTGCTCCTTCCAGCACTACCGTCCCAACGAGCACCGCGAAGCCCACCACAACTGCCACTCCCACCACCGTGAAACCCACAACTTCCAGCACTGCCGTCCCGACGAGTACCGCAGCATCGGGGGCCTGTGCGGGCATTGCCGCCTGGAACTCACAGGTGTGTATTCTCTAGGAATTGTCGTCGAAAGCTATTTACAGAACGCGATTCCAGATTGCGTACACCGGTGGCATGCAGGTCACTTACAGTGAGTAGTGATTATTTACACATGCAATCTTCAAATCCTGATGCGAGTGCTTGATTCTCTAGGTGGATTTGTATGGACTGCGCAGTGGTGGACGCAGGCAGACACCCCGGGCGGAGCTGGTGAGTATTCAAATATTCATGCCTGGGCGTTGCTGAACATGCAATATAGCTGGGGTCTGGACCAAAGGCGCATCGTGCTAATCTCATAAATAGATGCGACAGGCTATGTAAATGGAAGTGGCCGAAAGCTTATTTTCGCTATTACTACAAAGAAAAACAGCCTACGAGCAGGAGTAGATACACTTGTATATCAGCATCGCATTGTGAGGACGACTACTCCTGGAGTAACGCGCTCTGGCAAGATCCAACCTGGCATATGCTTTCAGAGTTGTAGCGATCGAAGTGATCTTATCGGGTACTCGGCTAGGGACTGGCTCAATGACAGATACATATAACTTGTCTAGCATTTTGATGTTCTTTCATAAGGTTGTGATTTTGCCTTGCGGCGGCCTTGAGGCTTGCTGGCAACGCGCGTTGATCCACTTCATCATGAACAGCATGGCCGCCCGCTTCCGCGTTGGGGCGTCAGTATTGTCGTTTGGATTCTTGCGGAAATTATTATCTTGTGGAAATTACTAGGACTATCATGTACGCCGGTTCCGTCTCATATCTCTGAAAAATAATGTGTCAATGGTTCTGGGAGTTGCTCACTCGGAAGACTGTTCACAGGTAAATTCATAGTGTTATGCCACGACGTACCGAAAAAAGCTAGGAATTACGATATATAAAGGGCACTTGCACAAATGAGAAGCCCAGGTTCCTACCTCAACTCTTGCTACTGGCAGTTAAGCCCAATCCTAACGTCAGTCCGCAACTGCTCCAGAAAAGCGTGTTTCCAACTCCAAATTCTTTCCTCAAACAACATCAAACTATCGATGGGCACCTTCAGAATTGCCGACGCGACCGGTTCTACCAACATCCAGTGCTTCGTGTCCAAGTACACGAACGGTGGCGGTTCAGATGATTGGTTCACCATCGGTGTTACGCCACAATCGTGGTCGCGCGGTCCGGGCTGGGAGCTCGTCGCGTTCAGAACGACCGCGGATTCTCAGCGCCGCGGATGGTATGTGCACATCCCGACGGAGGGAGCGTGCAACATTACCTTCTACGGATTCGACCGGTACATCGGGCTGCAGTACACTTAGGCGCCGGGCTGGACTCCTGGAGAAAATTTGATTTGTTAATTGCGTGCCACTAGGATCCAGAGGCGTAGTAGCTCAAGCGCAGTTATCATTGTAAATTTGTATCAATGACTTCAACAAGACACGCAAAAGCGTGCTGCTCACCGGCCGGCGGCCAGTCTGAGGCCCTGAGCGTCTCTCTGACTCTCTCAGCGTTATTCGGAATTCCGACTCATGAGTCATAAATGAGTGATACTTTTAAGAGACAAGACACAAAAATATTTCAACTTTACATCAATGCATTAAGAGGGAATCGAACCCCCGGCGGGTCGAGTTTATAGCTCAAACTCAGATGGCAACGACCCAGGTTACCACTACCCCATTAATGCTTGAAAGTATAAGCGCTTTGCATGTAAGAATATACGGTACTGCCAATGCATACGACTTCAAAGAGATAGCCGACAAACCATCTCTTGACCTCTACACTGATGGCAAGCAGCAGCGCTGTGACCCTCGACGACCTCGCACCGCCGCCCACCACCGTCAACGTCTCTCCCATCGTCGACGACCATCTTTTCTATCCCGACGCCATTCCCGATGCCGAACCCCCGACCCCCGACCAGCGTACGCTGCTGAAGGACCGCCTCTACGTCGGCAACCTCCACCCCTCTGTCGACGAGTACGTTGCGAAACTGCAGCTACCACCCACCTCACACGCTGACTTCCCCGTCAGGTACACGCTACTCCAGGTGTTCTCCAAGTTCGGCAAGGTCACCAAGCTTGACTGGCTCTTCCACAAGACCGGGCTGCTGAAGGGCCGCCCGCGCGGGTACGCCTTCGTCGAGTACGCCACCGCCGCCGTGAGTCCCCTTTGCCCCGCCGCGGCCTGTGCGCTCACGCCCCTCTCTGCCTGTGCTGCTGCTCCGACGCTGCTGCCACCACGCCAGCATCGCGCGCACGGACCACGGGCCACGGCGCCGCGCTGATACCAGACCCGCTGCTGACGGACGGATGCTGCAGGACGCGATGAACGCGCTGGCGACGGCGCACGGCCGGCCCCTGCGCGGGCGCAAGCTCGTCGTGACGTTCGCGCACCAGGCGCCGCTCGACCAGCACGGCGCCGCGCCGCGCGCGCGGAAGCAGGTTACGGACGCGGGGCGCCCGACGGCGCTCAGCATGCTCAAGACGGGGCGCGGGCATGAGGGGTGCGCCTCTTCGTTGTTGTGTTTTGGCCATGCGTTGATGTGAAATTGCACCCGCACAGGCGCACGACGGACAAGATCGCCGTGCTCGAGGCGAAGCTCCGACAGATGGCGGACGCAGCGCCTATGCCGGGCGAGCGGTCTGCCTCTTCCGCGGGCGCTACGCCGACGCCACCCGCGCACGACGACACCGGCGCGCCCGGACCCTCGAGCCTCCCCGTGCACCCGTCGCTCCCCGCGAAGCCCCCGCCGCAGATCGCAGGCGCACCGGCGCCTGTGGCGGAGCGCCCGCCTCCGCTGTTGCCGCCTCCGTTTCCGAGAGGCAGGCCACCTGCGGCGGGGGGTACGTCGATATTTCCCGCAACACAGGCGCAGGCGAAAGCTGCGGGGACGTTTGGGGGCGGTCTCGGGGCTACATTTGGGAGCGGAGGTGCGCACCGCCCGAAGCCGCGGCTTGCTGGTGTTCGTATAAAGAAGGAGAAGGGAAAGGGACCAGTGGAAAATGGAGCGGCATAGCTCACGTATGGTTGTTTGCAGGGGAGGCTTGCGATTGTGGATATATGCGCTTTTTTACAACATATGCCGCCCACACGGCGCGTCGCGGTCCATTTTCTTTCGACCTGCAACATTCCTGCAAGCCGTGATACGTAAGTCGTGCATTTGGGAGGAGAACTCTATCGCCGTGGGTGCTCGGGGCACTTTGTCTGCCGCTGAATCTCAAAAATAGTGCCTGACGCTCAGTGACGACGATAAGACGAAGTTAGAGCTAAATGAAGCAGGCTATCTCACAGTTCGCCCGCGTGGCATCCTGCTCCTCCCGGATGATGGGTCCTCAGCGCTCAGCGTCACCACCCCCAACTTTCGATGAGAAACCAAATACCGCCTCACGCTGCAGCTAAATATCGCGGAGATGCCGCCGAACTCCAAGCTCCCGTGGGTTTCGGATTCTCTGGGACGCGGCTGTGCTGGCGTGGACATTGCGAGGACATGAAGAGCCTTATTTCTAATTCCAATCAATCCCATAAATAGGTGCTTGTCAATGTCATGTTTTGTGATTATCGCAAGATCGACCATTCATCGAGAGTTGCTACTAAAACATCAGCGGTTTCGAGAGGACCCAAGAAGCTTTCCGCCGTTCGACCAATGGCATCGCGGGCGTAGGTCAATTTTCTCTACAATAGTTGACTTACAACTAATTTACTGCCGTCGACCAGCGTCCGCGAAAGACACATCCCAATGATCCCACCACTCGTACCCGTGCCAAAGGGACTAGCTAAGCCTACTGACAAGCTATGCGATTCCTGCGCCGCGCTGAAATTGACGCCGCAAGATTTCGTTGTGCGCCCGGGCACGGAGTATCTCGTGCGGTACAGCACAACAAACGTACAACAATTCGGGCTAGTCGAAGACGTGAAGGAAAAATCGCTGCACTGTCCACTGTGTCGCCTCGTCCTTCGTGCGCTTGGTCTGGGTGTTCCTGATGAAGAGGCGGGAGTGCCGCTTGAAGTGATTTTTCGCTGGTCCACAGATGGGCCGCCACCCTATCGCAACGAGCTTCACCAAATCGTCCATCGCCATGTCGTGCGTGAAATCAACATCGGGATTCAGAGACAGGGAGGCGGTGTCTGCGATTATCATTCGCGGCTCGATACAAGGTTTAGGTTAGGCATACTCGCTAACGACGCCCCAACACGAAGCAAATCGTTCTTCTCTCGTGTCATCAAAGACCAAATCGATTTCAACCTGGTTCGAAACTGGATAAGCATTTGCAATGAACGCCACAAGAACTGTGCAGGTGTCCACCGCGCGCTGGATCCAGTTAAATTCACGGACGTGGTGGACGAAATACGTTCTTTTCGAGTGATCGATGTTGTCGACAAATGCATCACCCTTGCTCCTCGTAGCTGTCAGTACGCTGCGCTGAGCTACGTCTGGGGCCAAGCCCAACCATTCTGGTCGTCCCGGAGCAACATCGTTCAGCTAGAGAAGCCTGGTGCACTCGTGCTACCTGAAAACCACGACAAAATACCGCTCACCATTCGCGATGCCATACTTGTGGTCAAAGAGCTCGGCATGCGGTATCTCTGGGTCGACAGTCTCTGCATCATCCAAGACGACGGAGACAGGATGCAGACGATAGAAAAGATACATGTGGTCTTTGGCGCATCAGCGCTGACGATCACGGCTGCTTCGGGAGTCAACGCCAACGCCGGTCTGCCAGGGGTGCATGCCGGGACCGACAGAAGTCAGCTAATTGTTGAAATTCAGCCTGGGTTCAGACTTGTGCTCAGGCCAACGAAACAAAACTACACCTCGGCGTCTATGTATTACACTCGGGGTTGGATGTGCGTACTTTTGCTGTTCCGGGCGCAAGGATTATAAATTGACTAGAGACGAGACTTCAGGTTTCAAGAACAGTCCCTTGCCAAGCGAAATCTCATCTTCATCGGTGGGCAGGTGTCGTACACCTGCACAATGTCAAACGAGTGCCGTGAAGACGAAGTCAGTGAAGATCGGCATGCCAATCCAAAAGCTTTGGAATGGTTCAATTCCAGCGGAGAGGAGGAAACCATTCGGGAAGCCGAACACATGATGTCTGAGTATTCGGACCGGTTGCTCACATACGAGCAGGATATCTACCACGCTTTCGACGCGACCATCACCGTATTTCAGAGGGTCCTGAATGCAAATTTGTGCCATGGGATTCCAGATGTGTTTGTTGACTGGTTCCTTCTCTGGGAACCACATGCTCTTCAGAAGCGCCGAAGCATAACGCCAAGTTGGTCCTGGTCAGGCTGGACCGGGAAATCCTTGCCCACAGTCTGCGAGAACTCTGCAACATGCAGCAGCAGCGCATTTCGCAGCGAGGAAAAAAGGTCCACATGGATTGTCTGGTATCAGCGCACCGCGCATGACTCCCATGAATGCGTTCGCATCAACTCAACCAGGACACCATCAGAGGACTCCGCGGCCACACAGCGAATACAAGCGTGCTTTACTTTCACCTGCAGCCAAACACTTCCGACACTGCGCACACTCATTGTCGGAAAAATCTCCGTTGGCATATCAGTACTTGCGACGCTGACGGTCTTATATGTACATATCAGCTTCCCCAGCTGAACGTATCATTACAGTATCAGGTCCTGTCACCTCACGCTAAGTGTCGATACGTACGACAAGTGCAAATAAGTTTCCGTGTGTGGACTGATCAGAACCTCACAAGGCCGTGTCRCTTCAAAGTAATCTCTAATATGTTTTATAATCCACTAAGATGTGCACATAGTCTATAAGCTATAARAACAAATACAGGTATTGGTATGGCAGCTCTCCTCATATATTTTACGGCTCCACAGTCCCGTAGCCTTGGTTTGATGCGTAACACTACCGTTGGTTGAAGTGGGGCGACTCCACAAACAATCCACAAACATCTGCACGACATATAAATGAAGGGACATCCGCTAAGTTACGCCCCAACTCACTCTATTGTTCACCACAATGCCACTATCACAAGTGGAACTAAGATTCGATTTTAGAGCTCCTGCCGTCAATAGATTCCTGGATTGACTCTTGACTACAG